>JAQQSY010001483.1:0-14345 GCA_028646535.1 Procyon lotor | reverse complement strand
AATATCTAAAAGAATTCCAGGAAGGAAAATCAAATGAGAATATAGTTGAGATTTTTCCTCAAAAATCATGTTAGAGATAATTACTTTATCAGGTAATAACCTAAGGATCTCCACCAGAATGTAATGAGATATTAATGACCTTGGAATCTCACACCTCTTTTCCACAGAATTCCAATTAATAAAGGAGAAGGAATGAGAAAATATAAAATTACAACTAGACAAACACCACTGACTAATACTTATTACCACCAAGATGCATTGATAAATCCTAAACTCACTGGGTGAAAGTTTGAGGCAAACAGGATATTTGTAGTCTCAAAAAAATCTCCCCCAAATATATATTAATTATAAAGGGAAAAACACTAACTTACAATGGAGAAACCCCTCAGACGCCACTTTACCAAGTGGTCAAAGTTGACATAACCAGTAATAAGACACATTAAAATTATGTAACCCTAATTGGTGCACAAGGAAAGGCACGACATAGTATATTTTTGGCAAAAGAATATGTGGTATTCTTGCCAAAAATGCTAACTTTGATTTAACCATGGGAGTATATCAGACAGACTCAAACTGAGAAACAGTCTGCAAAATAATGGACCAGTTCTCTTCAAAAGTTATCATGGTCATGAAACGCAAGGAAAGACTGAAGAATGGTCATAGAATGGAGACGGAAGAGACATAACCAAATACAATAAGGAAACCTGGATAGGATCCTGGGTCAGAAAATAAACAATAGTGGGAAAACCGATGAATTTCAACTAAGAAGTGTAGATTAGTTAGTAGTTTTGTATAAATGTTAATGTCCTGATTTTGAGAACTACACTGTGGTTACATAAGATGTTTACATGTGTGTAAAGGTGTGGAGGGTGTACAATAACTCTGTACTATTTTTGAAACTTTTCTATGGATCTAAAAAAAGAGTAGAAAAAATTAAATTGGAGCAGAAGTAGAAAAAAAATTAATTTGAAGCCTAAGTCTGTACGCAAAAGATAACACTGACTAAACTCATAGTTATAACTACCACAAATTTTGTGGATAGCTCTGATTTCATGTAATCTGTGTTCTTGTAAATAAAGGTTATTTACTAAACTGATGGGCTTTAAGTGTTTACATCAGCATAAGCCATACTAAAGAGCTTATTATTTAAAGATGGTGCTTCGAAGTTCTCTTAGGCTCTGTTCACCTGCCATGGGAAGAGTAAATATTGCCAGTTAAAACTGTAAGGAAGTAGCTGAGACCTGCACACGACAGAATATTATCAGGTAAACTATTAAGCCAGACTATTAACAACTAGTTCATTTGTTTCTTCATACTTATTATTTGGGGTGTATATTTTTTTCATCATGATACATGTCACTTTCAAGTGAAAACTATATGTGACTTTACAAATGCCATAAAAGAACTAATTTTCAAATTTCCTCATAGCTAGTAGACCAATTAGTTATTTAGATGATTCATACCTAGCCCTATAATTAGAAGAATTCAATTTTTTTCTTCATATCTAACATCATTTATCTGTTCCAGAATACCACAGTACAGTTACCTATCATGTCTCCTTAGGCATCTCTTGGCTGTGACAAATTCTCAGTTTGCCTGTTTTGATGACCTTGCAAGTTTTGAAGAGTACTAGTTAGGTATATTGTAGGAGACTTCTCTATAGGCATTTGTCTGATGTTATGGAAGAGAAGAGGAAGGAAAACTACATGTGTCAGGTATCATCTTTATCACATCTTACCAAGGGTGTATGCCATCAACATGGCTTATCACAATAGATATTAAACTTGATCACCTGGCCTAGGTAGTGTTTGTCAGGTTTCTCCACTATAAATTTAATGATTTCGTATTGTACTCTTTGGAAGGAAGCTGCTATGTACAACCAACACTTAAGGAGTAGGGAGTTATACTGAGTTATATTCTATCTTCTGAGAGCATGAAGTACCTACATAGATTATTTGAATTCTTCTACAGGGAGGGAATACATTTTAAACTCAGTTAATGGGATTAAAAGCTCTCATTCTACAAGATTAGATTAACATTATAATCACTAATATTTGCACTCATGCTTTCCCTATCCTACTTAGAAAATAATTTTTATCAGTATACATGCAAAGCCATTATTCCTTTTATGAGCCTATTCTAGCTACAGTATCAAAAACTTACACATTATTTTAAAGATTTAGACATCTGTTCTATTATATAACTATACTACAATTCATTTGAAAATTATCTTGATAGACATTGTCTCCGATTGTCATTACTACAAAGAATGCTGCAATTTAGCCTATCTCTCATGGTAAAATTGGGAGATTTTCAGAATGACTAGCAGAATGATGATCCATCACAAAATTAATTTGGCGGATCGCAATTAGCTTCTTTTAAAAAAAAATGAAATAGGATAGGATTGAGAACATATCACTATAAAATACCTCAGAAGTAGAAAGATAAATGATTGTTTTGAAAAAGTATTTTAATTTTTCTCTATGTGTGTACATGCATGCATGTGCATTGTATGAATATAGCATGTGGTAGTGAAAAAATGTATTTCAAACTATTTTATGTACAAATATTTGAAAATCATCTCTATCAACTGGAATTGCTAGAGTAGACCTGTATTTTCAACTTTACAAGATAGTAGCAAAGTGTCAATAACAACTTAGATGCACACCAGCAGTGTATGAGAATTCATATTTTCTCTAAATCCCCACAATTGACTTATTATCATATTTACCTTATGCCAACCTACATAGGATGGAATGGCATCTTGGTGTTTGAGTATCTATTTGCCTGATTACTAGTGAGGGTGAACATCTTTTCATGTTTTTATTGGCCAATTGGGTTTCCTATCCTTTCAACTATGTGTCCAAATCCTTTGATCAAAGAGGATTATGCTTTTTGGCCTTTTTTCTTCGACTTGTACATTATATTATATGCATGTGTATTTGTGTATCTCTTTCTCTCTCTATGCATATATGTATATACATACATATATGTGCACCATACATACAAACAAAGCACACATAAATCTGTTCATGGTGCTTTTTGTTAAATGGAAGTTTTATAACTTCAATGCAGTATAATTTACCAAACTTATCCTTTCTGGAGCAAGTTTTTTTGTGTGTTTTCCATAAGAAAACTTTCTTTGTTTTAATGTCACATAAAAATAGTTTTAAATTAGAACTAAATTCTAAGTTTAGATTTCTGTTTTTCACCTGTCATTATCTAGAATTTATTTGTACATGGTATGAGACAAAGATCTAATTTGAAGCTTTTAACCAACTGACAGAAGCACTAGTATAGCTACCACTTTAGAATATATTAAGGTAAATTCCATATCAAATGCAAATACAGGTAAAAAAACTTTAAATGCAATTCTTGTCTTTTGCTCTTTCTATCATAAAAATTAGAAACAATATCTGACAAGAGGAATAGATAGAGTTTTTGTTTGGTGAAACATTATTCAGTACAGAAAACAGAAAAGGAGTCAAGCCACACCTATGCCAAAGATGCATCTTACAAATAAAGGATTAATAAAGAACATTTTTAAAGGCATTGGCTGCCCTTTCCTCCCCAACACAGCCGAACTTTTTGAAAATAATATGATCTCTTTTTCCCTGATCCTCTAAAACTCAAACAACTTAAGCCTTTGTTTTCCATTACACCAGAGAAAAAGCTTTCACTAATGTAATATAGCCAATATTGCAAAATCCAGTGACTTTTTTTTTTAGTCTTCTATCTTCCATTCAATTTGTCTTCCTTAACCATGACTTCTTTCTTAAATAGCCACCATTTCTTAGCTTTTGTGAACGTTGCTCCAGTTTTCCTCCTACTTCTCTGTCCAATATAGAGAGGTCTCTATCTGGTCAACGAATTTCGGAGTTACTCAAAATCTGGCCCTAGGGCTTCTTTTATTCTCACTCTTGTACTTTCTGTCTACACTTTTTCTTTTTAAGATTTTATTTTTAAGTAATCTCTATACCCAACATGGGGCTCAAACTCACAATCCCGAGATCAAAAGTTGCATGCTCCACCAACTGAGCCAGTCAGGCACCCCCGTCTAGGCTTTTTTTGACCATACCCTTTGCTCAGCAAGCACTTATATGTTAAAGTCCTAACAAATAGTTCCAAATCCATATGTGTAATTCCAACCTTAACACATCCACCTGAGACACAAACTGAGTATGTTTAAAACCAAACTCACGATATCCCCCATGAACTTTTTTTAGGTAATAAACCTCTTAACTCCCTAGTGTTTACAATCTCAGGAGATGGTACCTGCTTCCACTCAAGTATACCAATCAGAAAACTAGCAATCGTTCTTTATACCCCATTCTTCTGCTATATAGCCACGTATTACTTTTTTCAAAATGCAACTAGGAACACCTCACCCCTTAGGTAAGACACTTCAGTGCCTCTCCTCCATCATAACCAAAAGCAGGATCCTTAATACAACACACAAGGTGCTACATGGACTGGTCTCTGCCTCCCCTTCTACCCTTGTCTCATGACACTCCTCTTTGCTTTATGGCATCGCACCACATTGGTCCTTTTTATGTAAGTAGCCCATGCTTCCTACTGTTATTAAGACCTCTGCATAAATTGCACTTCCAACCCACCCTCTATCCTCTCTCGCTCTTCTGTTTCACGATACCTCCTTGCACTATCAAGCATCATTTCCTCAGAGACCAGCAGTCCACACCAAAAACCAAAACCTTTACTTCAAGTTTATAAATACATACTTCTGTTTTTACCATTTGGATTAATGCCTGTCTCTATCACTTAACCGTAATTCCATGACAACAAGACAGGGCTCCTCCAGCACCTCATCACAGTCCTACCTGCTTAGTAAGGACTCAGATGTGTGCTGAGGAAATTATTTAGGATTATCATTTCAAAGGTACGTGTAATATGAACTATAGCCACTAGAGGCTGCCTTGCTTCTCTTTTTATTCCTCCAGAACAAACACTTGCACTGTGAAGATTCAGGATACTTAAAAAAACAAAACAAAAACCAAACGTATATGCTTGAGCCATTTACTATACATAAAATTGCAGTGATTCCAAAATATCACCCTTCACATACACTTATTTTATTATTGCCAAGCACATGTATATTAAGCAATATTATTAACATTTCTCTTTAAAAAGAATCACATTTTATTCAGATTTACTGACAAAGATTTTGTTGTGGATTTCCAGAATTGTCTGGAAACCTCAAAACAAATGAGTAACTGCTAAAAATTTTAAAAGACACATATCCATGTACCAATAAAAGTTATTTAGCTTATACCTGTGGAATGTTTACATGCATTGAAAAACCATTCAAAAATTACATATTTCTAGGGGCATCTGGGTGGCTCAGTTGTTAAGCATGTGCCTTCGGCTCAGGTCATGATCCCAGGGTCCTGGGATAGAGCCCTGAATCAGGCTCCCTGCTCAGCGGGAAGCCTGCTTCTCTCTCTACCACCCCCCCCTGCTTGAATTCCCTCTCTCACTGTGTCTCTCTCCATCAGATAAATAAATATTTTTTAAAATAAATTAATTTTAAAAAATTAAAATTACATATTTCTAAAATTTCACATCAACCAAAAATTTGCATTTAAAATGTTACCTGTGGTTATTTTAAGACTATTAAAGCCAAAAATTAGTTTTTAAGCCCTAAAGTATTTGAAGTGTTTAAAAGAAAAAAAAAATCTTTAATGTTTTACTGCTAACATACAAAGTTCAATGACTATCCTCATTAGCTGCAGAGACCTACATTAATGCAAGTTTTGCTAAGTAGAAAACTTCCCAACCATATTAATAAATTATTATAAGTAGATTAGCAATTATTAACATTCTATTATGTGCTGCTTCTTAAGCACTTTTATTGATATGTACACCTCTATGTACTGTGGAAAAGAAAAGTACTTACTGAGAAAATTGGCCAGTTGATTTATTATGGGCTGGGAAGGTCATAGAAACAAGTCCATGATTATACGATACGAAGAAGAATCAGGAAACTACAGATTTATACAGGAAGTCAATCATGGAAGCACTTCTATGTCCAACATCTTACAACTCTCTGAGAAAACATATTTTAAATAAATTTTCAACTTACATTTTAGAAATCAGACCTTAAAGATACTCCCTTTGTACCCTACTAACTTAATTGCTTTTTCCAGCTTTAGTGGCTGAATAGTTGATATTTGTCTTGTTTTATTTTTAAAAATCTCTCAAATACTTCCAATATATACTAATATTGCACTACCTACAACTGACTATAATAATATTTATGATGTACTAGGTACCAGGCATTGTGACAAGCACATTTCTAATTCTGTGTACTTTCATTAATCCCCTTGACAGATAAATGTTAAATGAGAATAAGAAAAGTTAAGTAACTTAAGGTGTTAGAGCAAATAATTGGTAGAATTAGTATATGAATTCTAGGCACTTCTACCAGACAAGGACAATCTTCTTCAGGGACCCTAAGTGCAGGAGATTTCTAAAAATTCCATTACAGAGATGGAAATATTATATATAAATAATCCATTTCCAATCATGCCTTTTCCATGCCATATACTATTCCCTCCCAATTCCAGAAATTGATTCCATTTCCAATCTCTGGCAAACTCAAGTACAATAAATATCAGCAATCCTTTTTGCTAATAAACAGTAACAGGATACAGCATTGTTATTTTCGTAAGATTGGGGATTCTTTTTTCATATTTTCTTTCATATATATATAGCACAGAAAAATATTTAAAACACAAACATTAGAAGCGAATGTTCTATAAAAAAATATTTTGAATTCTTAGTACTAACAACGTCAAAAAAAGTTTCCAGCAAAAACAAAAGAAAAAACCCAAGACCTCAATCAAATAAAAATTTTAGTCTCCTGAGCCTGGGTAAACTGAAATTAAAGCCTACACTTAACTGTTGGCATACTTTTACATGTAAGCCAATAACCTGACCCATGGCTATATAAGAATGCTCTATTTTTATTTTTCCACAGAGCTAAAGGAGATACTTTATGACCTCAATGTAACATATAACTCACATGATAACAAAATTGAGGCTACATATTTATTTTGGGGCTTACAAGGGGCTATACGGAAAGAAAGGAAATTTAAAACCTTGCAAAAGCAGCAATTTATGGGTGAAGAAAATAGGTCTTAGGAATAGCATTCCAACACTGTTTGACTAGAAACTAACATCTTCTTTACCACCTTGGACTGTAATCAAGGAATGACATAAAAGATAAAGGTGGAACTTCCAAATTTAGTATGCTTACTCTATGTGCTAACATTTGATAAAGGAAATTAAAACTGTGCACAGCATCCAAGCTTTAAAATAAGTATGTTCCACAGTCAATACCTTAATTCCAGCCTAAATGGCCAAGTCACAAAGACCGGAAGGCTAGTGGGAGAAGAATGGCTTTGCACATAAGAAAACTGATTTTAAAATTCCTTTGAATACCTATAATGGAGTTCACTTGACCAGGTCGTTGAACGTTTTCTAGGCTTAAGTTTGCACTACCTCTCTACTGATGGGGCTGCATTTAATACTTCCAAGGGTCCCTGTTATGCAAACTGTGT
This sequence comes from Procyon lotor, assembly GCA_028646535.1. NCBI lineage: Eukaryota > Metazoa > Chordata > Mammalia > Carnivora > Procyonidae > Procyon > Procyon lotor. The sequence goes on along the minus strand of JAQQSY010001483.1, from coordinate 6,765 downwards.
TTTAAATGCCAAGTGCTCATTCAGAGTATCTACCCACAAATCCAGTGAAATCCAAAACTCAGGAGTCTGTCCGGTTACTTCCTCCACCTCCCACACCGCAGCACACCCCGCCCTTTTACAGCACTAATTCGGTGTCTAGAAGGCGGTCTTCCAGAAGTTCAAGCAGCCAGTGCTGTCGCCAGGCCTCCAGAGCGATCAGACACTTGACTGGGAAGGTTAGTGAAAGGAAGTCAAATTCTAAGTACTGCCCTGGGCACCTGCTACACGTGCGAAGACAACAGCACCAACTGGCAGCAAACAACAAGAAAAAGTGAAGAGTGCCAAGGAAGCAGCGCGCCCGCAGGTGCGAGGCCAGTTTTGGTGCCACCGCATCTCTGCGCTCTGGTACCCGGACTTTACCTGGGGCTTTTCCGGGTCAGGCCTTATCTCGGGAATGAGGCTTCCTCAGCGCAAACGCAGGATCCAGCTCTCCGGCAGAGTTCCCCTCTGACCCTTGAAAGGAGTGCCTAGAGAATGTTCCTAAGCCACCGTCATAACTGCCTCTCAACTGCGGAACGCCCCCGAAACCTACCTGCCGGAGGACTGCTCTCGCGATAATTCTAGAGCCAGTCCTCGATAACTCCAGCCCCGCCTCCTCCTCGGGCCAATCAAACAGAGCGAGGGCGGGGTTTTGCCTTTGAGCGGGGAGCGGGGCTTTCAATCTTCGCGCTCTGGTGTTGAGAACGGGCGGGGCTGGGGCAGGGCTTGGGCGGGGAGAGGGGCCGGACTCGCACCCTTTCTCGCGAGACTGAGACCAGGAAGACGCCTGCAGAGCCCGGCTGCTGGTGCAGCAGTGGCTGAGGTAGCGGGTGCTGCTGCATCCACACCTTCTGCCTCTGAGCCTACTCCTGGTCTCTGGGTGGGGAGGTGAGACGTGGCCAGGCCAGGGTTGTGGAGGTGCGCGGTGCCCGCTGAGGCTTAGGGGGAATCCAGGCTGCGGCCTGTCAAAGCCAGTTAGGGAGGCGCCCACAATCCTGACAGGATAAGATGGCGGCAATGGCGCCTGGAGGTAGTGGCAGTGGTAGCGGCGGTGTGAATCCATTCCTCAGCGATTCGGACGAGGACGATGACGAGGTAGCGGCGACGGAGGAGCGGCGGGCAGGACTTCGGCTGGGTTCCGGGAGCGGCCTAGATCCTGGCTCTGCGGACTCGCTATCGCCCCAAGATCCCGTGGCCTTAGGGAGCAGTGCGCGGCCAGGGCTCCCTGGGGAGGTGTCGGCGGCTGCGGTGGCATTGGGGGGCTGTGGGGAGACCCCTGCCCGACTGTCGATTGATGCCATCGCGGCTCAGCTGTTGCGCGATCAATACTTGCTGACCGCCCTGGAGCTGCACACCGAGCTGTTAGAGAGCGGCCGCGAACTGCCTCGGCTGCGCGACTACTTCTCCAATCCAGGCAACTTCGAAAGGCAGAGTGGGACCCCGCCGGGGATGGGGGCGCCGGGGATCCCTGGAGCAGCTGGCGTTGGAGGCGGAGGAGGTCGGGAACCGAGTACGACGTCTGGCGGGGGACAGCTCAGTAAGTGAACACAGCCTGTCATTCCCGCAGGGTGGTTGGGATTGTCGGGGAGGAGTTATTTCTAGGCAGGTAGTGAGTATTAAAAACATTTTAGAAGAGAGTTGGAGGGGGTGGGAGTCTTGCGTTGGAAGCGAAAGGATCTGGCAGCGACTGTTCTCTCTGTGTGTCTCCAACCTTTGGCTGGACTTCGACTTGCTCCTGGTTCCTCTGTTGGCTTCGATATCTAAAAAATATCCAATTTCCAGTTCGCTGGCTGTTACGGGACTGCAGAAAGCTCCCTTGCAAACTGGCCTATCAATTTAATCATGATTCTTTTTCCTCCAATCTCCTGAATCACCTCTACCAGGAAATAGTGTTTCTTAAATTGCTTGCAGTAATTCCTTGACTCAAAGTCAAGAGGGGGAATAGAATAGGAAATGTTCTCTACGCACAGTCCGATCCCCCAAAGTCCCTTTTCTTTGGACTGACTTTCTCACTCAAAAAATTGGGTTTGGTTTTCTGCTGCCCAAAATGTGTTTAAGTAAAGTCTTTTTAATTCCATTTCGATACCTTAATTCCAAGAAGTTTCCAAAATGACAGAAAATATAAGGAGTAGGGTGGACAAGTTCTACCTGTAGTCTATCTTGTGGTCCCACTACCTCGCAGGCTTTTTTTTCTCTGCATAGGTTAGGAATTTACTTTTTTACCGTGTTATAATCATTCTTAGCAGTATAATTGTTTACCCCATCCATCATGTATTTATAAGCATTTCTTTTGGCTTGAAAACAGTACTATCAAGGGTGTATTCCAGATTTCCCTATTCTCTTTTGGGAGGCATCTTGGATTTTCCCTTACTAATGGTATGAGAAGTTTTAATGCATCAGATGAGGCCAACTGGAATTTACTAACAAATGTTAAATGTACAATTTTTAAATCGTAGTCTAATTGATTATTTTGTCTTTATACTTTTGAATGGTGTCAGAGACTTCTATTGCCAAATCTAGATGTAATGCAAGTACAAAGAGTACATTTTCTATCCTGGTAATCCTAGGCAGATTTCCCTCTTTGATATGGAATTTTCTCAGTAGGTATAACTTCCTTACTCAGTATGTAGGATAATCATTTCAGGAAGAGATTTTCTTATTACTGGACGGCCTAAACGTCACCTTTGTAAATGTTTCCCAAATTCCCAATGTTTGGTTAGTTACATCTTTCTTTCCTTCTTTCTTTCTTAACTTCTTTCCTTCTTTCTTTCTTTCTCTCTCTTTCTCTTTTTTCCCTTAATTGCTTGGTTCATGGTGCTTTCATATGTAAACTATAGTCTTTAATTGTTTTGTATTTGATTTGTTGACACTATCATTTTTCTCCATTAGATAGTCACGTCTTGAGGGATATCTCATATTCCTCACACTTTGTATAGTCCCTGGCCTATTGTTGAACATGACTTAATTGCATCTGCTATGTTTTTCTCCCATATTAATATAATGAAATAGGTTATTCCTTACTTCATGACTTCATTCTATGAAAAGATTTCTTCGCCACCTTATTACAGTTTGATATCACTGTTCATACTGAAAATTTCTTTTCAAAACTTTTTGCATATAGAAATAGTAATGGAGCACCTAGATGGGTCAGTTGGCTGGAGATCAGATTCTTGGTTTAGACTAGGGTGGTGACTGCTGGAGGTGAAATCAGCCCTGCATAGGGGGCTCCCTGCTCAGCAGGGAATCTGCTTAGGATTCTCTCTCACTTTCTCTCTCTCTCTCTTATGTGTGTGTGTATTCTCTCTCTTTCTCTCTGAAATAAATCTTTTTTAAAAAAAGAAAAAAGATGTAGTTGTATTTGTAATTTAGACTCTAAGTAGCATTTTCAAATTAATACAAGGGAAATGAGCAAAAGAGAAAAAATAAGTTACCTGTAACCTTGCCAATGATACATACTTAACCTGTCTTTTCCATGCATATATTTTAAAAAGCAAACATTGGATTAAACTGTTTTTTATAGCTTTATATTGTCACTATAGTTTTTTACTATCAACTTTGATATAAGATTGCATACATAAAATGCACCTATCAAAGTATACAGTTTGATGAATTTTGAAAAACTAATCACTACTACAATTAAAACATAGAACGTTTTTATTGTCCCCAATTCCTTCCTTTTTCTTTGCATTATATCCCCAGTCCCACCTTTAGATCTCCACTGATCACTATACAACAGAATTTTGCATCCTGGGCACTCTTGAAATTTTGAGCCTGATAATTCTTTGTTGTGGTACTGCTCTGTCCATTCTAGAATGTTTAACAGCATCTCTGGCCTCTCTGTCCACTAGATGCCTGTCACAACCATTCCTACCCTATCTCTCAAGTTGTGACAACCAAAATTGTCTCCAACATTGTCCAGCTTAAGAAGTACTTCTATACATAAATTTTGCCTATTCTAAAATTTCATATAAATAGAATCATGGAGCATATATTCTTTTCTGTGTGACTTCTTTTTACATGGACATACGTTTTCATTTCATTTGGGTAATACCCAGGAATATAACTGCTGGGTCATATAGTTACTATATACTTAAGTTTATAAGAAACTGTCAAACTGTTTTTCCAAAGTGGTTGTACCATTTAAAATTACCATCACCAGTATATGAGAGGTCCACATCTCCTAAACACTTGGTATTTCCTGGCTTTTTATTTAACTCATCCTATGAGAGATTGGGGTTATCTCTTTATGGCTTTAATTTTCATTTTCCTGAGGGCTGGTGACACTGAACTTCTCCTAAGCTTTTTGCCACTAGTGTATCTTCTTTCGTGAAATGTCTGTTAATGTGTTTAACCAGTTTTTTAAAATTCTGTTTTATACTGGATCCAAGTCCTTTATAGTGTTTTGCAAATATTTTTCCCAGTATGGTTTGCTGTGTTGTTTCTACATTTCTTCAAGTTCGGTGAATCGTTTTTTTCCTTTAATGATTCATGTTCTTTGTGCCCTATATAAAAAATATTTGCCAATCCCAGGGTTGCAGAAATTTTCTTCTGTATGTTCTTCTAGAAGTCTTAGGGTTTTAGCTTTTATCTTTAGGTTTGTGATGGCAAGACTATATTTTAATTAAAGTTCTAAAAAGAAATTTTTTTTAGTATTCTTTCTATAAATGTGCACATATTTATAGCACGAATTTTAGTACAGCTTAAATACAAATGCATTGTATATTTCAAAATATCAGTGCCTGTAAATGTCGTAATCCAGTCAGAAAATAGATAAATATTAACATAAGTCTGTAAGACTGTGTGTAGTACCATGTTTTAAAGATTTTTGACTAAGTTCTTGATATCACAAATTATATTTTAGGAATTCAGAGGATAAGTGTTTCTCTAGGATTAAACTACTGCCTGCTTTTAAATGCCCTCTATATTCAACTGTAGCATGTTGATTGTTACTAATTGGATTATGATTTTATAATACTCAATAAGAGCATGATAGTTAAGTATAAACAGTGTTAAGATTGATAGTATGGATTATCTAAAACATTAAGTTATTTTCATTTCTTTTTGTATATATTTTGATTGATATGTGTCTGATCTGAAAATTCATAATACTTCAAAATAATAAATATATAACCAAAAGTAGTTTCTTTCTTTCATTGATGTCTAAAAACAATTTAATTTTGCAAGATTTACTAAATTATTAAAAAAAAAAGGGAAAAAAAGATTTACTGAATAATTTACTAAAGTCTGCTGACCTTGGTAAATAGTATGGTTGTGCTATTATTTTAAGAAGGGCGTCTGTCTGGGTGGCTCAGTGGGTTAAGGCCTCTGCCTTCGGCTCGGGTCACGGTCTCAGGGTCCTGGAATCGAGCCCTGCATCGGGCTCTCTGCTCAGTGGGGAACCTGCTTCCCTCTCTCTCTCTGCCTGCCTCTCTACCTACTTGTGATTTCTCTCTCTGTCAAATAAATAAATAAAATCTTGAAAAAAATAAAAACAATAAAATAAAGTACTTTAAGAAGTCTTCATACTATATTTAACCTTTTCTCCTTGGGTGGAAGAATAATCCATATTTATAAAACATTCAAATGGTAAAAGAATTATAGCTTTATAAGTTTGATATTTTCAGTACAAGAATTTTTTAAAAAGATTTTATTCATTTATCTATTTAGAGAGAGCACGTGTGAGTGTGTAAGTGGGATTGGGGGGAGACAGAGGGAGAGGGAGAGAGAGACTCTCGAGCAAACTCCGCAAGTTGAGCAGGGAGCCCAACAGTGAGGCATGAGATCAATATGTAAGCCAAAATCAGGAGTTGGTCTGTCAACACTGAGCCACCCAGGCACCCCAAAGATTTGTATTAACTAGAAAATTTACTTCTAGCAAATGATCTGAGGAAGTTTCAATGTTTGTTAAATTGTAGCATCATTGCAAGATTTCTACTAGATCTATTTGGTGAATTAATTATATCTTTATACACACATTTTATATATATATGTATATATATAAACTGTCTTTTATATATTATATACACACATATGTATACACATATACATATACACATATGTGTGTATATATTTTTTTCCTCTATTTTTGCCAATTGGGCCAAAATAAACTTCCATTTAGTAATTATTTTGCTTCTCAGTTAGATTGCAAGATAAAAATTATGGCAATGTCATTGATTAACACTGAACAGATTGTGCTATCTTTGTTGGAGTAATGCTGGTTACACTTCAAGTCTTAGAGCACTAATCAAAATTGGACTGTAATTTCATAGATGAGCCCAGCTTTTTTTTAATAGTACACACAGTAGGTGATCAAATGGGAAAGTCAATAACTTAATGCCTTTCAGTGATGAATTTCTTTTATTCTGTATTTACCATGTCTTCAAGGTAGCTTGTCAGGAGGCAGTCATTTATGAATGAAGGTGATAATTTCACTTGTGAGCCTACAGTCTTCCTGAGTCATTTTCCTTCTTTTTAAAATTTTGTTTCATGATCCTACTGTCTTTTCTCAGAAATCACAAAGAATACATACCTCATTGTGCTCAGTGTTCCTTTTCCAGTATTACCAATGCTAACATGTCAAGATGTACCATCTTCCAGCATTCCCATCTCTTCCACTTTACAAAGTAGCTTCGCCCTTATTAGGTTGAATTCGAGTTTAGTGCTTCCTCTGGCTTCTGAGAGAGAAAATATCAATAAAATATTTCTAATATTTTTGGGTTCACTGCTTTTAGCTGAATGAGACTTTCT
>JAQQSY010001482.1:0-14346 GCA_028646535.1 Procyon lotor | reverse complement strand
CATTTGTATGTCTTCTTTGGAAAAGTGTCAGTTCATGTCTTCTGCCCATCTTTTGATGTAATTATCGGTTTTGTGAGTGTTGAGTTGGAGGAGTTCTTTATAGATCTTAGATATCAGACCTTTGTCTGTAGTGTCATTTGCGAATATCTTCTCCCATTCTGTGGGTTGCCTGTTTGTTTTGTTGACTTTCCTTCGCTGTGCAGAAGATTTTTTTTCTTCTTGCAATAGACCTTTATTGCTATAAACTCTCCTCTTAGAACAGCTTTTGCTGCATCCCCCAAATTTTAAGCTGTTGTGGTTTCATTTTCATTTGTCTCTATGTATTTTTTTTTTAATTTCCTCTTTGATTTCTTGGTTGACCCATTCATTGGGTCGTTGTTTAGTAGCATGTTATTTAATTTAACAAACATGTATTTGTGTTCTTTCCAGATTTTTTCTTGTGGATGATTTAAGTGTCGTGATTAGAAAATATGCGTGTATCACTTTGATCTTTTTGAATTTGTTGAAAATTGTTTTGTGTCTTAACATGGGATCTATTCTGGAGAATGTTCCATGTACACTTGAAAAAAAGTGTAATCTGATGTTTTAGGATGGAATGTTCTGGATATATCTGTTTAGATCCATCTGGCCCAATGTGTTATTCCAAGGCACTGTTTCCTTGTTGTTTTTCTGTTTGGATAATCTATCCATTGATATGTGTGGGATATTAAAGTCCTCTATTATTATATTAGTATTAATTACTTCCCTTATGTTTGTTAATAACTAGTTTATGTATTTGGATGCTCATGCTGGGTGCATAGATATTTATGAGTGTTAGATCTTCTTGTTGGATTCTTCCCATTATTATTAAATAGTTTCCTTCTCTAGTTCTTGTTATAGTCTTTGTTTTGAAGCCTATTTTGTCCAATATCAATATTCCTACCCTGGTTTTCTTTTCACTTCCATTTGGATGATAAATGCTTTTCCATTCCTTCACTTTCAATCTGCAGGTGTCTTTAGGTCTAAAATAAATCTCCTGTAGGCAGCATATAGATAAGTCTTTCTTTTCTTTTCTTTTTTTTTTTTTAAAGATTTTATTTATTTATTTGACAGAGAGAGATCACAAGTAGGCAGAGAGGCAGGCAGAGAGAGATAGGGAAGCAGGCTCCCTGCTGAGCAGAGAGCCTGATGCGGGGCTCGATCCCAGGACCCTGAGATCATGACCTGAGCCGAAGGCAGAGGCTTTAACCCACTGAGCCACCCAGGCGCCCTGATAAGTCTTTCTTTTTTAATCCATTCCATAACCACATGTCTTTTGATTGGAGTGTTTAGTCCATTTAGATTCAAAGTAATTATTGATAGGTATGTACTTATTGCCATTTTGTTACTTGTTTTTTTTTTATTGTTTTTGTAGTTCTCTGTTCTTTTCTTTGCTTGCTCTCTTCTATCATGGTTAGTTGGATTTCTTTAATGATATACTTGGATTCCTTTGTCTTTATTTTTTGCATATTTATTACTGGTTTTTGATTTGTGGTTAGTATTAGATTTGTATATAACATCTTAGACATATAGAAGTCTATATTAAGTTGATGGTCACTTAATTTTGAACCATTCTTTACTCCTCTCCCCTACCACATTTTATGTATATGGTGTAACACTTGATATCCTTTTATTTTGTGAGTCCTTTGACTGATTTTTACAGATATACTTATTTTTACTGCTTTTGTGCTTCCTACTTTTTTTTTTTTTTTACTCCTACTTACAGTCCTTTTCCACTCAGATTTCCCTTTAACATTTCTTGTAGGGCTAGTTTAGTGGTAATGAGTTCCTTTAACTTTTACTTTTCTGAGAATTTCTTTTCCTTCTATTTTTAATGATAGCCTGCTGGATAGAGTATTAGTGATTGTAAGTTTTTTTTTTTTTTTTTTTCCTTTTCTTTTGGCACTTTGAATATATCATGCCACTCTCTTCTGCTGGCTTTCAAAGTTTCTCTGGAAGAATCCTCTGATAGCCTAATAGGGTTCCCTTGTATGTAACTGCTTTCCTTTCTATTGCTGCCTTTAAAATTCTCTGTCACTACTTTTTGCCACTTTAATTACTGTGTGTCTTGATGTGGACCTTCTTGTGTTGATTTTGTTGGAGCCTTTCTGTGCCTCCTGGATCTAGATTTCTGTTTCCCCAAATTCATGAAGTTTTCAGCTGTTATTTTTTCAAATACATTCTCTGCCCCCCTTTCTCTCTCCTTTCCTTCTGGGATCCCTATAATGCAAATGTTATTGTGGTTGATAATGTTGTTGAGATCTTTTAATCTATTTTCATGTTTTATTATTCTTTTTTTCTCTCTCCTGTTCAGTTTGATTGCTTTCCTTTGGTCTGTCCTCCATATCACTGACCCATTCTTCTGCTTCCTCTAATCTACTATTTATTCCTTCCAGTGCATTTTTAATTTCAATTATTGAATTACTCATCTCTGATTGGTTCCTTTTTAGGTTTTCTAGCTCTTTGTTGAAAATTCACTGAGGTCCTCCACTATTTTCTCAATTCCCGTGAGTATTTTTATGACCATTACTTTAAATTTTCTTTCTTTTCTTTTTTTTACTTTAAATTTTCTGTCAGGCATTTTACTTATCTCCATTTCATTTCTTTTGCTGTGATTTTTTTTTCATATTCTTTCATTTGGCACATATTCCTCTGACTCCTCTTTGACTCACGTTCTGTCTCTTTCTCTGTGTTATGAAAGTCAGCTATGTCTCCTGCTCTTGAGAGTAGTGGCCTTATGAAGAGTCTTATAGCACCCTGTAGTGCAATGCCCTCTGTTCACCAGAACGTGGCATTTTAGGGGTGTCTCTTATGTGTATTGTGTGTGCCTACTGTTGTGGCTGAAGCATCATTGCTTATATAGTCCAGTCATCTGTAGTGGCTTTCTTTACCTATTGTGGGCAGGATTTGGTCTCTATATTGTTAATGGGCTAGTTTGGGCCACCTTGGCCTTTAGTTGAGTCAGATCAAGGGTTTGCCAGAGCTGCGGTAGTACTAAGCTGCAAGGCACTTTCTCTGTGTTGTCACCTGAGAAAATTTTGTTGGTTATGGGGACTGCAGTCAGACCAGCTGTCTGCCTCCTGACACTGCTGGTGTCACAATGAGATGGTGTGTGTAGTTATCTTCCCCTCTCCCTGGGGCAGGAGTCAGTTTGGAAGGGCTGTCCCTTTTTGGGGCTATTTGCATGCTGCCAGGCTTGTCACAACATTTTATATGGACTTCCACTGAGGGTGGTGGTGCGGGGCATGTAGTGCCACCAAGGTCTGCTGGTCTGCTGGGGGAGGGGAGTTTTGGCCATCCAGGAAACTCCTGCTTGGGCTGGGATGGCCAGGGGCATGTCCACAGGAGAACATGGGGTGGGGCATGCTTTTGACAAGGTAGGTGGAGCATGTTTGAGCTGCACTGGTTCCTGCAGATGTCTGTGTATCTAGGCGGGCGATGAGGGAGGAAAAGGTGCCTGCCAGCTCCTTTGTTCTTGGAAAAGTCTCCCAAAGATCCCTGTCTCTAGAGTACAAGGCCTGAGATTGGTAAGCAAATCTCCCTCCTGTATACCCCGGGTGTTCTTAAAACTACTGCTTCTGTGTTGTATCTCAGCAGGGCTGTTTGTTGTCTCTTTAAGGTGGCAGCTCAGATTCCTCTCACCCTCCTTGCTTTCCCAGAGTTGAGCCCAGTGATTTTTAAAGTTCCACCTGTTAAGCCTTGCTGATTGTAAGAACTTGCAAAATTAGGCCCCTTTAGTTTTCAAAACCAAATGTTATATGAATTTGTCTTCCCAGTGGGACCCCCCATGCCTGAGGTGCCTGGCATGGGGTCTGTTCCTCTTCTGTCTGCGCACCCACCATATCCCTCTCTCCTGCATGCAGTTCCACGTCTTTGTGTGGCCCTGTGTCTCTGCCTTTCCCACCCTCTCCCACGTGGCCTCTTCTCTACATTGAGCTGTGGAGAGTCTGTTCTGCTGGTCTTTTGGGTTGTTTTCTGGGTTATTTACACTGATGTGGATGTTACATAGTTGTATCTGTGAAATTAAGTGAGCTTAGTGTTCTACTCTGTCGTCTCCTCCAGGAATCAGCACTTGAATTTTATCTGTGTTTTCTGTAATGAAAATTTCTTGCTTTTGTATTAGAGGAAAAAAAAAAAACTTAATTTAATAAAAGACTTAAAATGCTACCATTTTAGAGGAATTCATGGTTAAATAATTTCTAAACTAGCACTCATCTATATATAGAATTGTGACAGTAGTGGTAGTTTAATTAACAAATCTGTAGTAATCATGTCAATAAAGGCAGAACATGCTTTTTCAGACTGAAATAATTCAAGACACAGATGTAATCATTGTTCATTTAATAATTTCAGAAGTATGTAAGGGATATGTGAACAAGTATTCCCCAGGTGTGAGGAGAAATAGATTTCTTACAGCTGTATGTGTTCTCAGATCTGCAAGAACAATTGCATAGGCTGGAGGAGCAAAAATGAAGAACAATTTATTGAATTTGATTCTAAATAAATTTTTAAAAATCACATAGTAGAGTGAATATACAGTATTAATATTCACATAGTAAATGCTATGAGAGATTCAGAAGAATATCCTTCACAGTGTTTATTTTAGATTTTCTCACCAGTATTAGAAGGAATTTAACTGATATAAAATAGCTTACTCTCACAATCTAGTAAAATTTATCTCTGTAGATTGACAAATACTTCAAAATATTCATTGGAGAGTTAAATTATTCAACATGCTTTTTAAAAAAGTTTTATTTGTTAACTTGAGAGAGAGGGAGAGCATGAGTCGGGGAAGGGGCAGAGGGAGAGAATCTCAAGCCGATTCTCTGCCAAGCATGGAACCTGACATGGGGACCTGTCTCAGGACCCATGAGATGATGACCTGAGCCAAAACCAAGAGTCAGACATTTAACCGACTGAGCCACCCAGGTGCCCCCAGCATTCTTTTTTTAAACACCAATAAAACAACAAAAATTTATTCTATTTTAAAATCTTTCATTTGAGAGTTTCCAAATTTTGCCCTTTTACCGTATCTATCTCCCTCTTGCCGCTTGGGTCTCATCCTCCCTTCCTTAACCCTTGGAAATCACCATCTGTTCTTCATTTCTAAATTTCATTTCATTTCAAAATGCTATGTAAATGGAATCATAGTATATAACTTTTGGGAATTGGCTTTTTACCTCAGCATAATGCCTTGGAGATTCATTACAGTTGTTGTATATACCAAGTGTTCGTTCCTTTTTTTTTTTTTATGCTGAGCACATTACATGGAATTTGTATTATAATTTGTTTAACCATTCACATGCATTTTAAAAAATTCTTGAACTTCTAGATTTCCTTAAATATTCTAAATATAGTCCTATATTGGATATGTGGTTTGCAAATGTATTGTCTGAGTCTATAGTTTATCTTTTCATCCTCTTTATGTAGGCCATCACAATGAAATGTGTTTCTAATGTAAGCAGTGCCATAGATCTCCCTCTCAGCATTGCTTTAGAAACAATATGTTATATTTTTGTTTTCATTTGATTCTATACATATTTTTAAAAAATTTCTTTTGAGACTCCTCTTTGATTTATGGCTCATTTAGTGATGAATCACTAAATTCTACTCCTGAAACTAATAGACTACATGTTAACTAAATTGAATTTAAATACAAAAAAGTGCGGTATTTAATTTCAGTTCTTTTTTTTTCTACCTTGAGTTTGTTTTGTGACCTAGGATATGGTCTAAGTTGGTGACTATTCCATAGGTGCTTGAAAAAAAAATGTATTCTTCTATTGTTAGGTGGAATGTTCTCCATATATCCATTAAATTTTCTTGTTGGTTGTGTTGTTCAGATCACCTGTATTTTTGCTAATTTTCTGCCTCCCAAGTGTATCGGTTTCTGGAAGGAGGATGTTTAATGTCCCAACTATATTATAGTCTGTTTCTACATTCAGCTGTATTAGCTTTTGCTTTATGTATTTTGTTGAGTTATTTGGTGAGTACACATTTAGGATTTCTGTCTTCCTGGTATGCTGATACTTGTATCATTATGTAATATCCTTCTTTGTCTCTAGTAATTTCCTTTGCTCTCAATTCTACTTTATCAAATACTAATATAGTCCCTCCTGATTTTTAAATTTAACCTTTACATGGTACAACTTTTTCATCCTTTTACTTTATGTATACTTATGCCATTGAATTTGAAATAAGTTTCTTACAAATAGCATGTGTTGGGTCATTTTTTTTTTTTAAGATTTTATTTACTTATTTGACAGAGAGAGAGATCACAAATAGGTAGAGAGGCAGGCAGAGAGAGAGAGCCCAATGCGGGGCTCTATCCCAGAACCCTGAGATCATGACCTGAGCTGAAGGCAGCAGCTTAACCGACTGAGCCACCCAGGCATCCCAGAAGTCTTTGAGTTCTAATTAAAGTTTTCATTTTACTAGGCTGTTTAGTAGATCATCTTATTTAGCATGCAGACCCCAGCTTCCTTTTTTGGGTTATTGTTACAATGACAGATTAATTTTTAGAGCTTTGCTATATTGTTTCAGATTGCTTGATTTATCTTTTGTTGCTGGGGCTCCCACCAGTACTCGCTGGTACTGGCTGAGGAGAATGAGGGGTTATCCTGGCTGAGGTGCCAGGTGTTTCCCAGTAAAAAAGAGAAGTATTAAGTCCGTATGGTTAGAGGGGCTTTTTGGACTGTGCTGCTTTCGGTACCTGGGTCCCTCTTCCAGCCCTCCTGGCATCTCTGATATCTTTCTGTGAGAAAAGGGAGTCTTTGGGCCACTAAGCAAGAAGCACAGTTCCTCAGACCACTCATTGTTAGTGGGGTTCCTGAATGATCTTTCTTGCCAGTTCTTCTGGGTTTGCCTGCTGTTGTCAGAAGGGCTTCCATTGATTCAGGGCAAGGAAGAAGTCTGGCTGGGCTGGCTTTTGTTGCTGGGTTAGGGGTCTGAAAATGCTGAATCTAAGTGACTTACAGATTCTGTTGTGGAGGAGAGAGGCACACAGCACCCTGCTGCTGTGTTGTTCCTCCAGCCCAGGGGTTCTATGCAAGTCTGCCTTTTGCCATCTTTCAGAATTCTTCTTTGCTTCTCCACTGCATTATTTGCAGGGCTCATAGTGTCTAGTGAGAAAGAACAGGGAAAAATGGGTCTGTGCCTCCTTGTCCAGACCAAGAGTCACCATAAAACTTCTGATAATACCAAATTGTTTTTCTGCTTCCCTTGGAGAAGATCTAGTGTATTTGAAGAACCGAAAGATGTTTGAAGTGAAATGGAGTATGAAGTGATGTCAGGGAAGTACGAGAGGCTAAATATAGATCATGTTAAGGAGTTTGGATTTTATTCTATGTGCAGTGGGAAACCATGTTAAGATTTTAAACAATGGAATGGCTTAATCTGCTTTTTTTTTTTAAATTTTAGAAAGATTGTTTCAGTTTCTATGTGGAAAAGAGATGTTAGAGCTCAAGAGTGGAAATAGTAGGACATACAATTATTGCCTGTTCATACTTGGTTACTTGAACAAAGAGACATGATTACTTGAGCAAAGACAGAGATAGGGAGAAGTAGACAGATTAGAGATAAATGTGAAGGTATCAACCTGTAGATTTTGTAATGGATTGACTGTGGAATATGAATGAAAGGGACATGCCACAAATGTATCTCAAAGTCTGGGCTTAGTGAACTGTGTGGGTAAGGAAATACAAGATAGGGAGTAGTTGTGAGAGGTGTAGCTAGGGTTGACTTTGAGATGGATTTTACATAGCTAAATGGAGATGCCTAGGAGATATCTATAATTATCAGAAAATGGAATGGGCTAGAAATACAAATGAGAAAGGTATCAGATCATAGGTGATATGGAAGTTGTAGGAGTGGATCACATCGCTTAGGGAAAACACAGAGTAAGAAGAGTCAAGTGCTGAGTTCAGTCATGAGGCAAACCAGCATTTAGTTGTTAGAGGAGGAGGAACGAGCCAAAGAAAATAAGCAACAGCCAGAAGGAGATAGGGAGAAAGCCAAGATATATTCCCCATCTCTATGAGACTTTATTTCAAGTTCCCAGCACATTAATCACTCATAATGATGATAAACAAAGCACAGAGTCGCAAAACACTCCTACACATAATATAATGAAGTTCCCTAATTACTCAGTTATATTATTTCCAATTAATATTAAAAAAGTCTGTAGAAGAAATTCTGTATACATACAAGCACTCAAAAATTTGGAATATAATATAAGAAAATGTTAGCAGACATTATAGCTAATGATGGAATTGTGAATACTTTTTACTTTCTTCATTTCAGGTTTCTAAATTTTAAATTTTTTCTGTAATAAGCATATCAGAAAACATTGTCTAAATATGTTCTATTTATTTTTTTGTGAGAAAGTAGTTTTCTATTGGTTAGAACAGGGGTAATTAATCTGAGTGTTATGGTGGTACATAATACTGTGAAGCATCCCAACTGGTTTTTTTAGTTAGATATATACGATTTATTTGCTTCTCTGCTATCTTGAGGGCTCTTTCATACAGATGAGCATGTAGTTATTTATAAATAATATTGTGAGACAGTAATGCATGGAGTGAAGAATGTGAAAACTAACATTAAATTATTTGTATTTGAATTCTAGCTCTGCCACTTCACAGCTCTGTGACATGACATGTTGAAAGTGAAACTGTTAGTATATATCTTGTGTTATCTGGAGATCAAAATTAGATAAAATAAATGAGTGGCACAGTCCAGTTCCTGGCATATGATAACTTATTGATATATGATGGTTGTTAATAGCTCAGGCTGTAGAGATGCCTGATTAACCCATCCTTACTAATCACCCAGTAAGTGATTAACCCATCACTTACTACATGGGTCACATTTTGCTAATTATTTAACCTCTCTATGTTTTATTTTCCTTACATATCAGGTCTTAAAGGTACCTACTCAAAGGTTATTATGAAATGTATGGCCAACACTTGAATACTGTCTGGGAGTATTCACAAATACTCAACAAATACCATTATGATTAAGGATCTTTCACTTCAGTGACTAGATTTTAAACTCCCATAGGGCAGGAACCAGTCTTGCACATTTTCTTAATACACAATGATTCATGTGCTCAAAAATGTTTATAATTTAGGATTATCATTCCAAATATTAATTCTCATGACATAAGGCTAGAGTAGGAGTTTTCTTTTTTTTTCTTTTTCTTTTTTTTTTAAAGATTTTATTTATTTGACAGAGAGAAACACAGCGAGAGAGGGAACACAAGCAGAGGGGATGGTAGCGGGAGAAGCAGGCTTCCTGCCAAGCAGGGAGCCCGATGTAGGGCTCTATCCCAGGACCCTGGGATCACGACCTGAGCCGAAGGCAGATGCTTAATGACTGAGCCACCCAGGCACCCCTAGAGTAGGAGTTTTCTTAAGAGATCTTCCCTGAACTGTCTCAACAGGTTGATTGATGCTCTCATTCCCTTATGGCTCATAAGTGCTGATGCCCAGAGGACACTGAACATTGCTTGTACACTGCAGGCCACTAGTCCATGCGTGTCAGCATATTTCTGCTCCTAACAGTTGAGTTGTTTTCTTAGCAAAGAACTCGTGTTTATTTACAAACCAGTGATTCCAGTTATTTACTATAGTGACATATTTATTTAAATATTGGATAAATTGCTAAACTTTGAGTATAAGAAGAAAAAGTATACCTTGTGAAAATTAAGTTGCATACTTTGGAAAGAGCTGACAAAAATGACTTTCTGAAAATTGCTGTCAAGTTAGGTGTGGGCAATGCAACAGAAATATACTGGGGAAACCCTCTGCACGCGCATTGCCTTACAAATGGATTTAGGTTCTCCTTCCTCTTTAAGAAATACAAACTAGAAATCACAGACAATGGATGATGGATATGATTTACATGTGTGATTTATGAAGGCACAAATCCCCATTAGTGGGCCCATACTGAAAGAAGAGCTCCTGGCTCCACATCTAACCATGGGTATGTATATATTTTTTCAAGTTAAAAAAGAACTATTTAAAGTTTATAGGCAACCATTTTTTTAATGATTCCCTGATTTAACCAACTCTTCCTCTTGAAAAATAAGGAGTCTTCTAAAATTCTTGGATTCGGCAGAAATTAAACTGAGTATCTACTGATTTTGAATTCCAGTTTAATCACTTGCTAACCTTATGATTTTGAGCAAATTAGTTATCCCCTTGAGTCTTGGTCCTTCATTTGTAGAAGGCATTTTTTTTTATTAATGAGGGTTTTTAAAAAAATTAAATGAGACCATATATCTAAAGTACATAGCAGAGTCCCTGGAAAGGGAATGAGTGCTTAATAAATGTAATTTTCCTATATTGTAATGACCATTGAATTTTTTTCTCTGAAACCATGACCTCTACTAAGTTGTAAAGACACATTTCCAACTGTAGACTATAAATATCTAACTATATCTCCTTAAGACACCTTTACCATTCTCCTAGACTGAGTCCTAGATTAATTATCAAGGCATCATTCTCTTACCTTTTCATTCATTCTCATACACAGAAATAGCTACCAAATAGGTTTGATTTTAAATTTTAAAATTCTATTTTCTTTTCTTTTTCACTACTAATATTTGTCTCTCCCTTCCTTCATTCTTAGTTGTTCCGGTTTATTTAGTTTAATAAGAGCTATTTTATTTTCATTATTCAAAAGTGGGTTTAAGTAGTTTCTATTTACTTAAATAATGTTCCCAGTTACTTATTTGGCTCAAGATTTCATTAGTTCTCGTAGTATATTCCTATCTCTTTTCTTCTCAGTACATTCATTGCCAATATTATCTTCCCAAGAAACAAATCTGATCTGCACACCAACACACACACACAGGTGTTTGAATATTTATACCTTGCCATCATATCCCATTTAGGACCCAGCCTCCTTAGCTTCACATGTAAGCCCTTCACGTGCTGGAACTACTCTGTAGATTTAGCTCTGCCTCTCTCCAACCAAACTCAACTCCCTGCTGTTTTCAAATATAATTTTCACAATTCTGTGTTGTTCTTGTGTTTATGCTTCCAGGTGAATTGCTTTGTCCTTTGGAGCACCCATTTGGGTGGATCAACTTTTATTGCCCAAGAATTGTTCCCATTCCTAAATATATAGCTTTGAAGGTATCTAGGGGATTCGGGGGACTAATGCTGTATCTCAATCACTATCTATACACATGCACCTGATGATTTGCACATCTGTGGGCAGAACCTAATTCTATCAGAGTCCTCTTGGGTTGACTTAGTGTCTTCTCACTAATTACTACACATAGAGCCTCAAGTGACAATAACAGCTGGTTATGCAATTAAAACCTTTCAGCTGTGAGTGGAGAGCTCAGGATGGGTATAGTGTATAATGTATGAAGGGTACAGTGTATAATGTACTCATTGGTTTAATAAGATGGAAAGTATGTGGTTGCTCAGTTATGCAATTCATTTTGACTCGAATGGAGAAATCAAATTAACTGCAGGCAGGTATTATAAGAGCTGACAGGTCTGACATCCTCAGTGTTCCATGAAACCGAAGATTGTCCTTGTAAAGTCACAGGTATTTTTTTATTCCTTCTTTTCCTATGAGCATTTCTACAAGCTGAAGTAAATGTTCAATACATACTCGTTAGCAGCGAAAAGGATATTTTGGTTTTGGCTCTCTCAAGTGTAGAATTTGCAAAAAAGTAGTAAGAACCTCAGTGGCAGAGGGTAAAAAACAATAACCCGAGGAAACATTACTGTACTGATCAGTGTTCTAGATTGCTGGATATCTTGGCACAAAAAGAGCAGAGATATACAGACATCTCATTTAGACTCATTCAGATAATTTTGATTCATGTTTCACAGAAAAATACTGTCCCTGTTTTCTAACATTATTTTGGTAAAGGCTGGTATGGTGGATTTGCTTTTGAATGACTCAAGGAGTAAAGAACAAACTTACGTTCCTTTAAAAATATTCCTTATTTTACCTTATTTTACATGTTCTTTATTTCAAAAAATTTTTAAGTATTTAAAAAATAATTTTTTATTTTTGAGTTAAGATGTTTTCTTAAAGGCACATGACCTAAAAATAATGTGAAAATTAATAGTATAAATTAATATGGGCAATTTTAGTATTCAGAATTCCTTGAAAATACAAGTTATTATTACATGAAGACACCAACCTTCTTAAAAACTTAAGGGAACAAATATGGGGAAGTGAGAGAATAACAATTATGGAAAGATCAAACCATTAGCACATTCATTTTAATTGTTGAAAAATTTTATGTTGATACAAATTTACTGAAGTATATTAATTTTCATGGCTGGCCTTCTACACCTGTGACTGTTGCTCAATGCATTTGTAGCTCTGATGTGAAAACCATAACAGTTTTTTCTATGTTCATTCCCCTACTCCTCCCTCTCCTTCATTGTGAGCTACTTGAGGGCAGGGATTGTGTATCTGTCATCTGTGTCATCCCATTACATACTGGGATGCAGTGTCCCGGTTCATAGTGTCCATACTTTTAATGAAGGAATTGATTTTTAAACACTTAAATAGTACTTAGCTTGTGGCACATACTATTTCAAGCACCTTCTGTATTAGTTAAAATATGAACTAACTCTATTCTCATAAAACTGTCTTAGTTGTCCATTGATGGATAACAAATGATGGATCCCAAAATTTAGGAACTTAAAACCAACCACAGATATTATCCTACACAGTTCCTGAACATGAGAAATTTGGGAGCAGCTTAGCTGGGTGGTTCTGGTTTTAAGATCTCTCATGAGGTTATAGTCAAGATGTTTGCTGGGGCTACAGTTATCTGAAGACCTGACCAGGGCTGGAGGATCAGCTTTCAGGGTCATTCATTCCCATACTTGATAAGTTAGTGTTGATTGTTGGCAGAATACCTCAGTTTTTACCATATTCTTAAAAAGTTCAGGTGATTACCTGTGCTTCTGACCAATTGGCTATAAATGGAGATTTCCACCACCCCCTTCCTGAGTTCCATTAATTAGCTAGAGTTACTTACAAAACTCAGGAAAACAGTTTATTTATCAGATTACCAATTTATTATGAAAGGACGTAACTCAGGAACAGTTAGATGGAAGGGATACAGGGCAAGACATGCTGCAAGGGGTCCAGAGCTTCCAGGCTTCTCTGGCATCACCCTCCCAACACTTCCACATGTTCCCCAAACTGAAGATCTTTGGGTATTTGGATTTTTTTTTAAGGTTTTTAAAATTTATTTTGACAGAGAGAGATCACAAGTAGGCAGAGAGGCAGGCAGAGAGAGAGGGGGGAAGCAGGCTCCCTGCTGAGCAGAGACCCCAATGCGGGGCTCTGTCCCAGGACCCAGAGATCATGACCTGAGCTGAAGGCAGAGGTTTTAACCCACTGAGCCACCCAGGTGCCCCATAGTTTTGGATTTTTATGGAGATTTTATTATGTAGGCAGGATTGATTAAATCATTGGCCATTGGTGATCTATTCATCCTCCAGCATATCCCCTCCCTTCTCTGGAGGTTGAAGGTGGGGAAACCTGAAATTGCCCACTCTCTAATCAAGTTTGGTTTCCTTGGGAACCAGCTCCCATCCTTGGGAATTCTCCAAAAATTACTTGTTTAACATAAACTCAGATATGTTTGAAAGGCGCTTGTTATAAATAACTAAAGATGCTGTAGTCACCTTGATCACTGAAACTAGGAACCCAGGACAAAACCCAAATATTAAAAAAAAGATGCCCTTCTTGCTTCGGTAATTAGGAAATTCCATGTGTTTTGGGAGCTGTGTGTCAGCAAAGGGGACAAAGACCAAATATATATTTCATAAATTTATAAATCATAATATCCACAGTTGATCATTGGGGATGATCTTGGACACTGATGACTGCAACAGAGTATATGACATAGGTGCCTCTTCCTTTTTTAGTTGGGGGAAGTGAGGCACAGGAGGATTAAGTGATCTGGGTCATAATGAAGATTAAATGAGACATACACACACACAAGCTGCAAAACATTATATGGCACATATGAAGCAATAAATAGTAGCTGTTATTTTCTCTGTAAGCCAAAATAATTGTCTTTGGTAGTTATTTTCAAATTTCAGTGGGTCCAGATGGCAAGTTGTAGGTTCAGTTTCCATTTTATAGGATCACATTTTGTGACTTTAAAATAGGGAAATCTGGCATGTGATGAATATTGGTTTCCTATTGCTGCTGAATGAATTACTACAAATTTAAGTGGTTTAATGCAACACTGATTTATTATAGTACAATTCTACAGGTGGGACATTTGACACAATCTTACTGGACTAAAGTCAAGATTTTTTTTTTTTTTTT
>JAQQSY010001481.1:0-14346 GCA_028646535.1 Procyon lotor | reverse complement strand
GCAGAGGGAGTGGTAGCGGGAGAAGCAGGCTTCCCGCAGAGCAGAGAGCCCGATGCGGGGCTCGATCCCAGGACCCTGGGATCTGACCTGGGCCGAAGGCAGACGCTTAACGACTGAGCCACCCAGGCGCCCCATCTGTCAAATAAATTTAAAAAAAAAAAGAAAAAAAAAGAAATACCATGAGTTTGTGTATATGGTAACACGATTTTTTTAAAAAGATTTATTTATTTATTTATTTATTTATTTATTTATTTATTTGACAGAGAGAGAGATCACAGGTAGGCAGACAGGCAGGCAGACAGAGAGAAAGGGGGAAGCAGGCTCCCTGCTGAGCAGAGAGCCGGATGGGGGGCTTGATCCCAGGACCCTGATACCATGACCCGAGCTGAAGGGAGAGGCTTTAACCTACTGAACACCACTTTAACCCAGGCTCCTCGGTAACATGATTCTTTTTCTGGACACTTTTACCTTCTGAAAGAAAATGAAATTCCCAAATGTGTCAAATCTGTGCTTTCAGAACTGTGCAAGGAGCCCAGTTGTAAACATCATAACATGTTATGCATCTGCATATTTTCCTCCTCAAACGTAATTAAAGGCAGACAGTTACTGTGTTGCAAACATGGATAGGTCTCTTTGGCAAGCATTTTTTAGAAATTACTTTCCTCTACCCTGGTGTCAGAGATCTAATTTCATTTTCATGTTGTAACCAAATTTGAAAATCTAATGGTGTTTCCTAGGTGGGGTCTACAAGCTTTCTCAGACTCAGTGTCACTTTGAGATCTTGCATGGTTAAAATGAAAGCAAAAGTATTTGGTAAGCACTAAGCACTTCTTTCCATCATGTTTAATATGGCTCTTGGAGGAACAGTATATTGCATGCTTTCTGTATACTCTTTGTAAGGTTAGATTTTTTTTTTACACTTAAGGGAAGTTTTTCTAAGAGCACATCTTTTTAATGGTATACTTTCCCCTTCTCAGTGAGGGACTATTGATTGAGTGGACACCGCTTACTGTAGCTGTTCTGAGCTGCCAGGAGCAGAGTTTCCTGTGATTGATTTTATATAGCACCTTTTATACTTCAGAAATCCCAAAGCACTTAACAAAGCCGTGAGTGAACTTGATGCTGCTAGTGATGGTGTCGGCAGACACCATGGGTGGCACGAACCTATGGCAGCTCACATCGCTTCATCCTTGGACTCACCAGAGGGCCTGTTGGCTGGGCCACCCCCATCCTCTCCAGT
Source organism: Procyon lotor (assembly GCA_028646535.1). Taxonomy (NCBI): domain Eukaryota; kingdom Metazoa; phylum Chordata; class Mammalia; order Carnivora; family Procyonidae; genus Procyon; species Procyon lotor. The sequence continues at coordinate 13,106 of JAQQSY010001481.1, read as the reverse complement.
CTGCCTGGATTCTACAGACTGGAAAGGGCATCTAGCCATCTTCTAGGATGGAGCTGGGTCGCCATACTGAGCAGCCCTACATGACTCCAGACAGATGAGATAGGCCCCCTTGGGTAGCTTCCAACTAAGAAGTTCTAAGACTTTGATTTCATGAGTATCTCTTGCACGTTGAGTAGGTGCCCAGCATTACATCAGGCCTCTGATTCCCTTCCCCCTGCCCCACCCCCGGGGAGGAAAGACGCTTTGGCTAACTTTAGTATGAGGAAAGTACAAAAGCAAACAAGAAAACCTCTCCAGAATGTGTAACAGAACCCCCCACCCAAGGACAGTACATCATTGCTCCCTTTTTTAACTCCTAGCCCCATGCTTAGCACATAGTAACTCCTCAGCAAATGTTTGTTGAGTGAATACATGTACACGCAGAGTCAAATTTCAGTCCAGAATCATGGATGTTCACACCTGGCACCACTGATCTGAGCAAGGAGTGGGCAAAATAAGTAGGTCTTGTCCCCATAGAAGCAGCCAAAGTGGTACCCTGGGGCAAATAATACATTATATGTTAATAATAATAATAAAAAAGCAGCCAAAGTGCAATGAAAACAATGCCCTTTTCGTTTCCTACACTGGTTCCTGATGCCAAGAGCCAGAGGTGCTGCTTTGACTTGGAGATCAGTGACAAAGTAAGAGGAAAGGACCTTAATACCGGAGGGAGAACTTTGGTCTGTTTACCCCCAGCAAAATGAATCAGGGGAAGGAGAGCCAGGGCAAGTCTGAGGAGGGGACATCACACCACCTTGTATGAGTAGGGGAATGATGAGGAGACTGTCACTGAAGGAACAGAAAGTCGTAATAGTCTTCCCAGGAATCTGGGCACTTCTCACTCTCATCTTCAAAGATGTGAGCTTCCTTAGATGTCACTAGCAGGGAGCAGGAAGACCACTGGGAAGGATGGGAGGAGAAAGCTAGGATACTTCTCTCTGCCGCCCCCCAATACCCCCTACTCCTGCCCAGGGAGAGAAGCTGTGACAGCAAGAGTTGGTGGGGTGTCCCCTCTGGCTCCAGTGGGATTCAGACCCACGTGTCTGTGTTTCATGACACATCTCATCACCCAGTCAGCGTGTTGAAAAGAGAGAGAGAACGTCTAAGAGAATATGAATGTGTACGACCTCTTCACCTGTGCTTTCTTTCCTTCATATGCATGGGCTTTGGAGTTCATTTTCAAACCGACAAATAACTTACTTTTGCCTCATATGATGCATCGATGTCTGTTATCTCCTTTGCTCTTCAAATGACCCAGGGAGACCGATGGTATTATTGCACCCATTTTACAGATGAGGAAGCTGAGGCCCCAAGAGAGGGTAAGTGACTTGCCCCAGATCATACAGCTAGCAAATGGTACAGCTGGATTCATTACTAAATTCCACATCTCACTCACTATCCACTATGTCTTACTGTCTCCATCTCTCACTGAAAAAAAATTAATCCTGCTTGAAAAAAGAAAATTTATCATTATGACATGCTAGTATTTGAAGAATTAAGTTGTGACTACTTATAGTTGATTTCTGAGCTCACACCACAGAGCTGGCTGCTTATTACTATAAGCTATCAACTAAAATCTCCTCCCCGCTTCCTTATTTTTCTTCTCCTTCATGGGTCTCTTCTTTGTAGGAAAAGAAGTAAGCACCTGTGATTTTCACCCATGATGTTCATGGCTGTGTGTATTGATACTCTCTCTAAGTTACTCTCTCTAAGAGGTGAAGGCTGGACCAGACCAGGGTGTTCCAAGGCCCCTTTCAGCACCAAGAGATTGTCATTCTGTGCTGGTGACTGTCCAGTGGGCTCCCGCTGAAGAATGAGGGCCCGACGGGTGATGTGAGCAGGAACTTGATTAAGTTCCTCACTAGCTTGCTGGGAGCTGATGACCGCAGGCCCTGGGCTCAAAGCTGGGCACAGGAACACACTTGAGATTGGGTTCCTGCCCTCAAGACTATGGGGTCTCATGGAGCCCTCCAAAGAGGCCTGAAAAGGTACAGTTGTTGTTCCCCTGTTTACCTTTTACTGGAGAATTTTAAGATGTGCTCTTTGTGCAATATGAGGCCCCTAAAGAATATCAACAACACCTGACTAATCCTTCTTTCTATGCATTTTTTAAAAAGTCCTATTTAAATAGATGGATATTGGAGGAGACCTGAAAAAAACCATCATGTTGTGTTCTTGGTAGGTTGCACAGAAAAGCAATTCCAGAGACTTAAACAGTTAGGGAATATGCCTTGGTAGTCCAGCACAGGCGTGGGGAGGGCCTCAGGCGTTTGGACCAGCGTGAGCGAGCTGAAGGAGAACCTGATTAATAGAACCAGGACCCAGCTTAAGGGGGGCTCAGGGAGTGTGGATGGCATGGCAGCTTTGTTTAGAAGAAAAGCCGGTCAAAGCCACAGGGAGTCCTTGCAGGCCAAAGGAGAGAAAGTTGTTCCCCGGGAGAGAGTGGCATTTTGGAAAACTGAAAATCACTTCAGTAATATCATATGTGAGAATCCTTGTTTCCAAAAAGAAATGCAATAAACCTCGCGGTTTGAAGGCTTCTTCAATATTTTACAAATCACACAATCATCTCCAGCTTTTGGCACAAAGAAAAATCCACATGACAAACCTTACGGAACATTAGCGATATCAAGATAAGCTACATCTGCCGAATACCAATGAAATTACCCCTACCTGCTGCTGCTGTTTTCGACAATGAGAGGCAGAGGGTCCGTTTTTTTTCCTGCTAAAAATGGAAATTGGTGTTTGAGTATTCCATGAAGTTCTTCAGGTTCATTAACAAGGTCAAAATCAATGTTATTTTACTGTTTGGAATCATTTTTGGCGGAACAATGAAAAGAAACCATAGTAGAAGTAGTCTTAATATAATCATTTTCTTTTCATTGTTCTTTATGGGAAAATAATTTGGCCCGAAATTTAGTGGTCCCATCAGGGAGGTGATATCTTTAAAAAGGTGGTCTGAAGGACAGGTTTTACTGTACTTTAATAGGCTTATAGATTAATATAAATCTTAATATTCATAATCTTTACCATTTCTTTTCTCAATATCTGCTCCATCTATACATCTATTTATAATGTATGTTTCAAACACAAGATATACTTGATTTTTATTGAATATACTGATGGTGCTACAGGGACAGCCACTTGACCTACTTTTAAAAAAAGGAAGAAAAGAGCAAGGGGTCAAATTTCTGGATAGTCGGCTGCTAAAACAGATTTTTGCAGATAATGCAATGGCTTGCCTGAAAGCAGATGTCCTCGCAAATTTGCCATTTGCTAGTATTTGTGTAGCTAATAAAGAAATAACAGTATCCCAAGTGACAAGTGTGAGCTGTGGATGATTGTGATGAGATGTGTACTGGCCCCCTGAAAGCTTGATTTTTCCCAACCAAAACATGGAACATTTTCTACCTATATATGTCCACAAAAGAAAATCACAATAACTAGACATGAAGTTCATTTATTGGATAAAGAGGAAAACATGGAGATATGCATTGCTTGACATGCATTATTTTTATGCAGTTATTTAAGGGAAAAGCATCTAATTAACTGATGTTAGTTTTATTTCAACTCAGATTTCTGCTTTGCCTGTCGGCTTATTATGTTATAAATACTGAAAGAATGAATGAATTTTGTATGTGCCTGCACGTGTGTGTAACATTGGTACATTACATAAAAAGATGTCTATTAGAAAAGTAATACACCTCATTATAGAAAACTTACCAAATGTGGGGGGGGGACACATATTCCCACTACCCAGAGATAATCGCATTAATATTTCTCTCCTCTGTATTGTTTTACGCAGTTCAGGGCATCCTCTAAAGTTGAATATGGATTTATTAAATTCCATTGTGTCACTTTACTATTTCCTATTATTGGATGTTTGGGTGGCTTTAGTTTTACCTTATTACTATAAATATTAAAGATAAACATGTTTTTACCTATGTCTGTGTTTGCATTTCAGATGATCTCCCTAGAAACTAATCCAGAGATAGAATTATTAGAGTAAATGAAGTGAACATTTTTAAGGCTTTTAATGCATATTGCCAAATTACTTTCCACAAAGCTTAGGCTGGTTTATAGTATAAACTTATTTTAATTAAATTCAATGTCTTTCACCCACATTACTGAAACAAGAGTGGTTCCAGCTTTCCAAAGCAGTGATATCCTGTGATTTGTCATGGACTTGGGGTCCACGGTTACTCTGAGGGAGGGGCACGAGGGTTGTAGAGGCCTCCCTGCCATCTTCAAGGGCTTCGAGGTCATTCTCATAAAGGCTTTCCTTTCTCTCTTTCTTGTTTAAAATTGTGTGGTCCTCAGACATTGTATTTAGTATCTCAAAGATTCATATTTTTAATAGAGGAAAGATAATTTGAATAATTAGCCATGCATTTTCTTCACCTTTATTTATTTATTTATTTATTTATTTATTTATTTATTTATTGACTCATTTAATGAGAAGAAACCCTGGAATTTATTATTAGAAAAATGGGACCTCCCAAGTATTTATATTTCCTTGCCCACCCAACTCTTAGGTTTCTTGGTTTCAGATGTCTTGTCCCCAACACCTCAGTCTTCAAGAAAGCATTTGGCTCTGTGCATAAGGTCACATTCCTGCTCCCTTTGTTGGAAAGCCTGTGGCTTGGCGCCTGCTGATGCCTCTGTGTGGAAACTGGGCTCCCAGAAAACTGAGAACAGCATCTGTATTTGTAGCCCCTTCCTGTGATCCCTGCATCTGCAAACAATAGGTTCCCAAAACAGATTGTCCGGTGTGCTTGAAGCTATTTAAACCTGTGGTATCATTGAAACGTTATTGGTTATGCTAAGACAGCTTGGTTGTGAATATGCACATACTAATTTCCTAGGACATCTTTGCTTTCTGGCTTTCTGATACATTCTATTTCAGAAAAGCAAAAATAGATGTTGCAAACAGATTTCCTATTTTGGGTTCCTTTAGTCAGGCTGAGAATGACTTTTCACAAGGGAGGGGAAAGAATGGAAGTTCTTAAGTCCAAGAGGAACTCCCTTCTCAGAACTTGGTCCAGCTTTGACCATGGCCTGTCCTGAATGCTTTTCTCTAAAGGGAGGCCCTGAGAAAAGCCAGGAGTTGGAGGACTGGGTAGGGGCTCGGTCAGGAAACTAACGGCCTTAGATAACGCTTTGTCTTTGTCCGGAAACTGACTACGTAATACATTAGTGACCTTTATTTTATATGAAAAAGATCTTCTTACTATATTTCAAAGTTGTTTATAACTCTGTATAAAATATAACATCTTTACTAGGAGATGGTGGAATATAAACAGGAGGGACACAAATATTAATACTATCCTCACCATGCATGCCTTACAAAACACATTTGCTAAGTTTCATGAGATATAAAAATATATTTAGCTACCAACTTTACTGTCATTGTGGAAAATTACACAAACCAATATATGTAAGTGAATAATTTTACATATAGTTAGTGTCTTTTTTGATTAAGAAAGTCGTTTAAAGGACATATTAATTATGCATCATGTGTATCCTATGTGGCTAGAGCAGCTCTGTGAATAGAGACCTGCCAGTTGTTTTGTTAAAATAACAGAATGCAGCTTTGATTTAAAAAAAAATTGGATGCAGCATAGCTGGTAGAACTATTTTTACTATTAAAAAGGAGAGGATCAAAGTTATTGTTTTATTTTGCAAATACAAGACTTTTGGAGGGATGAGCTTTAGGCCACACAAATGTGTGGGACACAATGTAGTGAAGGTTGTATATTTGCTAAAATTCTTCCTGGCTGGGACTCTCTGATCTAGGGGCATATGTGTGTGGGAAAGTGGCTACTGAAACCAGGCAGGAAACAATACACTAAAAAAGAAAAGATTTTTTCATTATACCTGTAATTAGAAACATTGCATTTCAACATTTGAACTTCTAGGATTTGTAAAATCTCAAGCAACATCCACCACCCCCACCCCCGTCCCCTACCCCCAATAGATAAAAACCTACACTTGAAGAAATGTTTTACAATCAAACTAGAGTTTGTCTTTGCCTTTTGGAAACAAAATGGAGTGTTATCTGTCCAAGAAAACACTCTCTGCAAGTATTTTCCGGAAGCATGTTTGACTTTTCAGGGTATCTGTGGGCAAGTGCCATCTGTGTTCACTGCTTTGTGGTCTCATTCAGGCTGCTGGTGGTGGCTTTGAATGGGGCAGCTTCACAAAATCTGCATGAAAATTGGGAATTGTCAAAGTAATTTGCCATTTACTGACTCACTCTCTATGCCTTTTGTGTTTGGATCAATAAAAACTTAAATCCTTTACCTAGTTTAGTAACAACCTATTCTAAAGCATTATATTCCCCCTAATCTTTCCGAGTTCTGGTTGTACAGTTATCCATTTTCAATGATATTCATTTTAAAAGGTTAACAAACGAGAAACTAAACCAACCATACAAATAACAGCCCAAAGAACACTTTCCAAAATGTGTTGCTGTAGTGCCATTTCAAATTTAATATTCATGCAGAGAAAAGCTAAAGGCCACCAAACCAGGTGGATAAAATAGTACTGCATTTTATGACTCATTCTTAAATGAAATCTCTTAAATATTGCTAATGAAGCCAGCTCTCCCACACAGCCTTGTCGTGCGCCCTTTCTAGGCTGGTTCAGTTCCATTTCCCTGTCTAGCAATTTGCCCCAGGCCCCTATTAAATGAATTATCATGGCCCCTAAATCATCTCTGCGGGGGTTTCCTCTAATCCCATCAAGACACTTACACTCCCTTTCTTCCCTCCTGGTGACATAATGAATTATTATTTCATGGGGAGCAGTTAAAGAGGCCCCTTTGGAAGAGTGGAATGTGCGCGGGGTGGGGATCTGGGCCGCGAAGAAGCAGGCCGGGTACCAGCGCCCCGGGCGGCTGCCACAGGCCCAGGGAGGACAGAGCCACGCGGCCACCAACTGCCCTCCCGGCCGCCGACCCCGGGGGCTCGAGGCAGGCTTTTGGCGGGCGGCGCACAGAGAGCACCGACACCTGAGCCGTCCCCCCTTCGCCCGCCGGAGAAGGGACTCTGGGCGCCTAGGAGCGCAGGGCAGAGAGAGAATATAAATGTTTTCCTTAACTGGAGGAAACACTGCACTCACAAACCACTTGCGGAATAGATTAAGCTAATTTATTAAACACAGTTTGCCTGGTGACTGAGCTGAGCTGAGTAATGATTTACATTTTTTTTTCTTTTAAAAAACATTAATAATAGGAAGCCAGGGGCCACAGCGGCCCTAACGGAGGGGCGTTGGCTGCCCGGGGGGCAGGTGGCTGGGGCCACAGCCAGGCCCGGACTTAGGACGCGAGCGAGACGGAGCTCTGGGGCCCGGACCCTGCAGGCCGCTGAGGGCGGAGGCTGCGCCCCCGCAGGGGACAGAAGGGAAGTAGGTGGGGGGAGGGCAGGGGGACGGGGTCGAAAACGGAGAGGGCCGCGCCCGCCCGGGGAGAGAGAGCCCGGCGCGCTAGCAGGCCGGCAGGCCAGGTTGGGGTTTTTAGTTTTGGGTTTTTTTGTTTTGTTTTGTTTTGTTTTTTTTTTTTTACATCTTATTCCGAAGGAGGCTCAGACCCCTCCTCACATACCAGTGCTAGACCTTCTTTTGAGAGTGCGTTCGACACTTTCAAGGGCAAGTCTGTGCAGGAGCGACTCTCCACAGTGCTCCATGCCACAGCCCTCTTTTCATCATAAATATGTTGTAATACCTTACTATCCTGGCTGAAGGTCTTGGGTAATATAACCTACTCAAACACATCATTAAAAAAAAAAAAAAAAGAAAGGGAGGGAGGGAAGAAAAGGGAAGGAGGGAAGGAAGGATGGAGGGAAGGAAGGGGAACAGATAGGAAGGAAGGGAGAGAGTGAACGGAGAAAGTGAGGGGGAAGGGAAAGAAAAACACGATGACCTAATTGTAAAGGAAAAAGATAACAACAAATAACTTACCTGTATTTCTCCAAAATGACAAGTATAGAATGAAGTAGTCAAATGCTTATACCACTTTACAACAAATTTTGATTTCAACTTGTTCGGTTGATTGTTGTTAACTCCTTTTTGTTATAGTTGACATTTGCGTGAGGGGGGGTTGTAATTGTTTTTAATTTTTTAAACTTATTTATTTTAATAACCTCTACATTCATGACAAGGTCGAACTAATCACCCTGAGATCTGGAGTAGCTTGCTCTTCCAATGAGCCAGTCAGGTGCCCCTATAGTTGGTTTTTTGAAATACGGGCTAAATAAGTATATTTGCTCATATATGTAGAATCATCTCAATTTGGATGTGGACTGTTGGAGGTATTTTGAGGAAACTCCAAACCCACCAGCTGCACTGTTGTCAATAACCTGATTTTCCAAAGCGGTGAATGATGCTTGGTTAAGTGGCAGACAAAACAGTGTACATAGTAGTTGTATCTGTGGAAAACTCAGTGTATGTTAAAACTATGCGAAAATACTTCGACATAGATGGTAACCAAAGGCTTTCTTACCTACGTGTGTCTAATGTCCAAGTCTGGTCATCTGAAATCGTTCAGCAGGTAGAGGGCTGAGACAATTCTGTGGGTGGTAATGCACTGTCTTCTGGGCGATAGCATTACCCCCTCTGAGACACAATGACCTAGAACATTAGTCTTTAAATGCCTTGCCTTATTATTTCACAGGAAATAGATCATTTTGCCTGTGCTGCCAGAATGTTTGCAGGTCTCTCGAAACCCAGTCACAACTCTGTATAGAATCCATGTATTCTGGATTATGAAGCCTTGGTCTACAGTGGGAATTGAGAGATTGGAATCATAAAGTTGGAAAGAACTCGTCCAAGTTTCTAAAAACTATATTCCGGTTTTTGGTGTCCTTTAGGTACTCTGCAGGAGACTCGTTGCCTTCCTGGTTCTGGAAATGGACCTAAAATTACCTCAGCTTTCAGGGCAGCTTTAGGACATTGTTTACTTCTACTGGAGTTTGAGACAATAAAAGCCCTCAATCTAGTCCACTTGTTCTCGGTAAGATGTTTCACCTCTGTGAAATTTTGGCAGTTAATTTTTTTGTATCCAACTGTAGGACACTACACAAATATCTGTTAAATGCCTTCTTGTTGGAGCTGATCCTTCTTTCCAGCCTGTCTAGAGTTTTTGGATACCAATTTTTTTTTAATCTATAAGCCTTCCTTTCTAATTTTGTGTGATTTGTAAGTCAAAATATTAGAATTAATTATTACAAAAAGAAAAACTGAGAGAGGCTTCTCTTGCCAATGCTGCATCATTAGTAATAATACTATATAAATCTTGGGTTTTTCTAATGTGTGCCTTAACAGCTGCCTTATCTAAGTGTGTCTATTAACGCATCTTTAGAGCTGAAGAAAGACAGTGGACTTTAAATTGTGTGTGTCTTTGTTTGTTTTCTTTTTTGTTAGAAGAGTTTGACATTAATTTTAAGAATCCCTTAGAAGACTAGGGTTTCTTACTCTCAATGAGGGAATTTTGTTGATCCTAGAAATATTATTATTCCAAATAAAAATAATTCTTAGATGAAAAACATTTCCCACATTCCTACCATTCTACCATAGTTGTTTTCATGTTCCATGTTCCCTTCTGTATCTTCTAGTTTTTGTGCTGGTCTTTACATCTTGCAGGCTGTTTTCCACATGTGTTTTCTATTAGAAATGGGTGTTAGCCTATATTTATTCTTAGGTAAAGTGAGTAAAAACATGCAACAGAGAGTCTTCAAAACAGCTTTACCTACGTAGGCTGACAAACTAAAACCTTTGCAGGCCTTTTAAAAATACTGTTACTTCAGGAGTGGGGTAGGACTATCAGATTCATTTGGTAGGTGACTTAAAAAAATCTTTAAAAAAAATTTTTATACATGTGTGTAAATCACAAGTGGAAAAGGGTGACAGGTTCTTGAGCTGCTGGGTTGGAAGGTCCTGAAGTTGTAATTTAGAGTACTTTGGTCTGTGGCTTTGGTTCTGCTGGAAAGCAGGGTGAGGACGCTGAGAGAGGGGGTAGAGACGCCATCTTGGTTCATCTCTGGTTTTGGAGGGCATAGGGCCAGGTGTGCTGGGGCAATGGGGGAAATCACTTCCTCATCTGAAGTTCCTCACCTCTCTTTCTCTTCCCCTGATGTTACCACCTCTGGACTAGTTGCACCTTTTCTGGGGACTCAGGTGGAGTGGCTATCCTTGGGTATTTGTCCACAGCCTGAGGAAGGCTCAGCTAAAGTCTGATTTACCACTGCTACCTGCTCTTCTAGCCTCTTATGCTGAGTATTATATAGAACATCTTCATTGGAATAATCTTTATCTTTTAGAAAATTGACAGTGCAGGTGGATACCAGTTATTGGGCATCTAGTATATGCCCAATGTATCATTAGGCTTTACAGCCATCCTATGAGGTAGGAATCATTATTTTCGTTTTAGAGATGAGAAATGCTCAGAGAGGTTAAGTGTCTTATGCAAACATAGGGTGGCCTATTTTCACAGCCCAGGGTTGTTTTACCCTGTAACACTCTGTGCCTATTTAAGAATATCTAAATTTGAGCAGTGTAAAAAACATCACAAGATCTCAAGCTTTAGTTCTCATTTAAGAAGATAAGAGAAGGTGAGCAGGGAGATCTGGGACTTTTTCAAAGCAGGAAGAATGGTGTGACAGCTCCTAGTGACTTGTTCCTGAGCGAGCAAAGCACAACATGTTCTGGAAACAGAGGACAGATACTTGAAAACTTAGCAATAGGGAATGATCCCAAAACAATGAAGCCTAAGAGACCAGTTTGACGTATATTCAGGATGTAAAATGTTGGACTCAAAATACTTAAATTGTAGTACAGAGTCTGTCACCAAACTACTGGTTGACTACAGTTCAGTGACTGAAGTAAATGCCTCTAGCCTAGGCTGAATCTGTGTTTCCTGAATAAATACATGATGATTCTTTATAGTTGCTAAGAATTCCTTATAAGAGAAGTATAAGGAAAACCTGATTGTGTTAATATATGCAGATGCTTTCAGCCTTTGAATGGAAACTGGCAAGCCACTTAAATTTTTCTGACAAGAGAGTGATCCTTGTCAAGCTCAGAGATCATTGGTTTAAAGTACATTCTTTGTAATATCAAGTAGGGTATAGGGACAGCCCAGTTCCACAATAGAAGAAATGCTAAGTCTTTATTATTTTTTAAAGATTTTATTTATTTATTTATTTGAGAGAGAGAGAATGAGAAAGAGAGAGCATGAGAGGGGGGAAGGTCAAAGGGATAAGCAGGCTCCCCGCTGAGCAGGGAGCCTGATGATGCTGTGCATGATCCCCGGACTCCAGGATCAGGACCTGAGCTAAAGGCAGTTGCTTAACCAACAGAGCCACCCAGGCATCAAGAAATGCTATGTCTTTAAGTATTTCCTTCTCCTGAAATAAAAGTGGTCAACCAAGTTGGTTGAGGGTGTCCTCATCCTTAAACTGAGTCCCTGCTCTCAGACAGCTCTAAAGCTCATGAATGCAAGACTAACAAGGGCCACATTGGTGCTGCAGCACCTAGGGATTCCTTGATCTTCCTGAAATCAATCCTAGACTTTATAGCATTACTGAATCTTCTCAGTTCCATATAGCCGAGGCTACTCTCATTGTCTCAGCATATAATAGCATCAGAACTCCAGGAAAAATCAAGCCCTGGATCCTGAGGATTCAGCAGATCCTCAGAAATACTCTTTAAGGGAATCCGAGGATCCAGACATTCCAGTGAGCTAGGTCAGTGTGCTTAGTTCTGTAATCCACATGAAAGTAAAGACTTGGGTCTGGTCAGATAACCCAGGACATTTCAATGTCCTGATGATTTATTACCAGAGCAAACAGAAATATTGCAGACCACAGTATCATTTATCATGTAATTACATATCTTTCTGGGAGATAACGTAGATATCTGGGAGATAACACAGAAGTGATGTAGAGCTACCCTGTCTTTTGCTCTGGGCCTCAGTTTCCTTGCCTACAATGGGAAAGGCTTGGGCCAGATGGTCCCTGTATCTTGAAGGTCTCTGGCAGCCCTAATCTTCAAGAGTCTGTAGACAGATAGTGTCTTACACACAAGTGGCCTTCTTGAGCTGTGGTTTCATTGGTACCACCTCCTATCTGTGTTACATAGATATTTAGCCTCTCCAGACCTCAGTTTCCTCATCTATAGAAGTGGAGAAGATGACATTTCAACTCCGTAGGGTTATTGCTCTGATTATTAAGGTGACCTATGTAAACCTCTGAGAAGGAAATCTCAGCACCCAATCTATATTAGCTGTCACTATTATTATTAGGACATTCCATTGTCATAGTTTATTGTTGTCTTGTGTATTCCCCTACTTGTTTCCTATCTCTCCTAGTTTACTTCTACATTTACTCTTACCATACAAACTATCTTCAAGTGTTAAACTTTAAAGCAACTAGTAATGAAGGGTCAAATTTCAAATCCAAGCATGAGAGATCCTAATAATAATTGTAATAGCTAATATTGATTGGGTGCTTAATAATCCTAGATCGTGCAAGGATTGTAGACAATTAGCTCCCCTACTTTTGCCACTCAGTATGTGCCTATCTTTTGCCCCTATCAAACTTCCTATATGGATTCAAACACATGTGTTAGAGCGTTAATGTTGGAGATGTTTAGGGGCGCCTGGGTGGCTCAATCGGCTGAGTATCCAGCTCTTGGTTTCGGCCCAGGTCATAATCTCATGGGTTGTGGGATCTCATGGGTGTAGAACTCCAAGCTCAGCGAGAGTCTGCTTGAGATTCTCTCTCTCTCTACCCTCCCCCTACTTGTGTGCTCTCTTGCACACGTGTGCTCTCTCTCTCTCTCAAATAAATAAATCCTTTAAAAAATATTGTGGAGGGGCGCCTGGGTGGCTCAGTCGTTAAGCGTCTGCCTTTGGCCCAGGTCATGATCTCAGGGTCCTGGGATCGAGCCCCGCATCGGGCTCTCTGCTCGGCAGGAAGCCTGCTTCTCCTGCTACCGCTCCCTCTGCTTGTGTTCCCTCTCTCGCTGTGTTTCTCTCTGTCAAATAAATAAAATCTTTAAAAAAAAAAAAA
>JAQQSY010001480.1:0-14348 GCA_028646535.1 Procyon lotor | reverse complement strand
TATTTCCCAGTATTTATAGTCTGGGTGGTATTTTAGCAAACCTATTTAAGGGAAATTACTTGTTCCGTAACTGAACAGTCATGTTAATATAGCCCGTAACTGATTAGGTTAACATGTAAATAAATGCACAGAAAATATTGCTCTGGTCTGGTAATAGTCAGGTGGAGGGTCCCGTATTTTAGTAAGCTTTAGTCCTTGGCTATTGGCTATAGACTTTGTGCAGTTTGTCTTAAGAACATAATAGACTGGATGGGTCAACACATGAAAGAAGTGTTTTTTTTTTTTTTTTTTTTTTAAAGATTTTATTTATTTATTTGACAGAGAGAGATCACAAGTAGGCAGAGAGGCAGGCAGAGAGAGAGGGAGAAGCAGGCTCCCCGCTGAGAGCCCGATGTGGGGCTCGATCCCAGGACCCTGAGATCATGACCTGAGCCAAAGGCAGAGGCTTTAACCCACTGAGCCACCCAGGTGCCCCGAAAGGCATCCTTACTGTTTTGATTACAGTAAGAATAGTGATTCTAATATGTCCTTAGGGTGGGTCCATAGAATAATGATCATGTATAAAAAACTTTCATAGTCTCAATGTGCTGGGAAAGCCAAAGGGCGATGTTAGTTTGAATTCAGTAAATTAATGAGTTGTATTTCTCAACAAGAAGTTTTGTCAGAATCTAATTAGAACCTTTGAAGAAAAAGAAAGATGTATATTTATTTGGTGGATAAATTGATGGTAATTATTTCTAACATTTATTTAAAATTTGATAGTAGAGGTTAGGTGTTGATTTCGCATTGCATTTACTATATTTGAATATATAACCTACAAGCCAACCAATAACATGGCTTTTTTTTTTTTTTTTTTTAAACCAATGAACAAAGTTCAAGAATCATTTAACTTCTGTTATGCGTTTGGCTTACAAAGCTCTTATCTTTATAGGATTCTTTACAAGGTCCATTTTTCTTTTTTTTTTTCCGGGACCATTCATTCCAAAGTTAGCAAATAATATGTTTTTATACCATTTGGCCTCAAGGAAAGGTAGTAACCCTGAAATAAAAGGAACTTAGCTTTTAAAGAAAAAAATTGCCAAAATGTATTTCTCTTAGATGGCATCAAATATTGATTGATATTAGAATCAGAATCTTCACAAAAGCACTTGAATTCAGACATCATTTTGTTTCATGGCTGTTGTTCATTGTGATGGTCTAGGAGCACAGAGACCTCATCTGTCCTTAGTGTTTGCATCTTATGGGGACGATTACATTATTTGATTAAAAATAAACCTGTTCTCGCACAGGTTAATAATAAACCACATGCTACAGACCGCTCTACCCACATGCACACTGACATCTCCAAACACAGCCACTGGGCCCTTTCGGAATTTGCCCATTGCCGTTCTATGATACCTTTCAGCAGCATATCTTAAAATGTGGTTTGTGGACCATTGGCATCAGAGTTATCTGGGGATGTCTTTTCAAAAATACACTTTCCCAGAAAAATAATCAATAGGAAAATAAAATGCATGTTCTTTAGTACCACCCTAGACCTGTAGGAGGAGCCCAGAAGCATGCATTTTATAAATGTTTCCAGGGAAAATCTTTATGCACATTAAAATTTGAGAGCCTATTGCACTGAGACACAGAGTGCAGACAGAGGCTATGGAATCAAACAGCTGGAAATTCTTCCTGGCTATGTGGTAACCTTGTAGCCTGGGGAAATTATTTTACGTCTAATACCAACATTCCCCTATTGGTGATATGGGTTGGTGCAAAGATTGATGCAAAGATCACATGCCATTAGGAACGGGAAGCTTCTTGTATTGCTCAGTACATGTTTAGGGCTCAATAAATCTTATAGTTGTATTCTTATTTTTTATTTATTTATATTTTTAAAAGACTTTATTTATTTATTTGACAGAGATAGAGACAGTGAGAGAGGGAATACAAGCAGGGGCAGTGGGAGAGGGAGAAGCAGGCTTCCTGCTGAGCGAGGAGCCCAGTGTAGGGCTCCATCCCAGGATCCTGGGATCATGACCTGAGCCGAAGGCAGACACTTAACGACTGAGCCACTCAGGTGCCTCCGTAGTTGTATTTTTAAATAAAAGTAGTTCTCTCATCTTTCTCTGAGCATCTGCCAAGCATGTTAAATGTTGTACTGAGTACCAGGGAATCAAAGATAAATGAGAGACAGTCCTTGCCAATAAAATGCTTATCTTCTAACAGGGAGCCAAGTTTATGTGTTCTCATGTTTTCTTGAGATTTCGTCTTCCCTGCATTCTGAAAATTTCAAGCTTTCAGAAAAGTGAAATGAATAGTATAATAAACAACCTCATGTTAATTCAACAATTGGCATTTTGTCACATTTGCTTCTCTGTTGGTTTTTCTGGGCAGATATGTGTCCCTGCTCTGGTTGCTTGGTCTGTCTGTCTGTCTTTGTCTCCCTGTCAGTCCGTTTTGGTCTCTCTCTAACCACAGTGGGTTGATCTCGGTCCTACTGTCATTTCTATCTTGGTCTCTGTTGTTCCTTTTATTTTCTGAATCATTTAAAAGCTACCACAGAATGACATTTCACCCCTAAATGCTAACACACATATCTCCTATAAAATAGACATTCTTACATATCTTTACCAGTATTTTTATCCTACCTGAGAAAATGAATAAATCCTCAATATTATATATATTCCCTACTCAAATTGCCCTCACTGTTCACCAAATATATTTCATATATACACTTTTCTTCCCAACACAGAACACATTTGGTTATACCTTTTAGTCTCTCCAGCTAGAGCCCTCCCCACCCCCTTTTTAAAATCCCAATCACTTTCTGAAGAGTCCAGGCCAGAGTTCTCTAAAACGTCCCACTTTTAATAATTGTCTGATTGTTTCCCCTTCGTTTTAGCTCATTCTTCCATTTCACAAAAACTGCGAAAGTTTAAGTTGTTGAGTCGAAGTGAAATGTGAATTGGTGTTGTGTCCTTTCGGTTGCATTGCCGGTGGGGCACGCGCTGTCAGGGTGGCCCACCCGAGCTGGTGGGAATTAACAGATCATCTTCCAGACTGTGTTTTTTGCCTCTGTAATCGTTCAGTAATCAGTGAAGTATTACTTAGGAGCATCCTGTTCCCCTACTCCTACGTTTCTTGTTTTCTAGTGTATGTTGGTGGCCTTTACCATGGAGGTTGCAAAATAGTGACTTTTCCAGTTCTGTCATTTGTTCCACTTACACTCGTGTTTAATGGATAGTCCTCTTTTATTTTATTTGGTATTCCTCTTATTTATTTTTCTTAAAGATTATTTTTTATTTATTTGAGAGAGATAGGAGAGAGAGCACAAAGGGAGAGTGAGACGGAGAAGCAGACTCCCCGCTGAGCAGAGAGCCTGATGCGGGACTCGATCCCAGGACCCTGGGATCATGACCTGAGCTGAAGGTAGACACTTAACCGACTGAGCCACCCAGGGACCCTGGTATTCCTCTTTTAAAAGAATTTTACTTTCCTCCTGTTTTCCCTCCCTCCTACCACACTCTTTTAGTATCGCTGTGGACTCAGGGATTAATTTTTTTCCTAATTTAATTTCTTATGATCTATAATGGTCATTAACTTTTGTGATGTTGATATTTTTCAAACTTGGCCAAAGAGAGCCCCCTCAAGCCAGCTGCTTTGTCCTTTTGACATAACCCCATTAGTGGTTCTGTGCCCCCTGGAGTAACATGTCACAGGCTCACCTTGGACCTCCTATGGCCCAAGATATGGAATAATTTCTCCAAAATTCCCAGGTTTCTTTTAGCAGGTATTAAACTTAAGAAAGCATGCTTACTGCTGGAGTGTTGTTGATCTGGGAAATGTGTGTGTGTGTGTGTGTGTGTGTGTGTTTGTGTGTAAAATCATGAGTACATTCAGTATGTATGTCATACTTTGATAAATAAAAGCAAAAAATAGAAATCACAAGTTCATGTAGATATTTTCAATAAAAATTTCTCAGTATAGAGCTTTTGTCTTTGCTTCTATGTTTGTATTTTATCTCTTTCCATTACAGGGAAAATCTTGGCTCCAGTTATATTAATATATTTTCTGTTTGCTTTTAGCAAACATATATTTATAATATAATGACTACATATATAGAAATATAAAGCAAATGGGAAATACGTTGTTAAAGTAATAGTAAATATAATTGTATGTATTAGTATAAAGCAAATAGCGAATATATCATAACTAAATTATAGTTATAATAATTATGATTATGTGTTAAAAATGTATAATTATGGGGCACCTGGATGGCTCAGTGGGTTAAAGCCTCTGCCTTCAGCTTAGGTCATGATCTCAGGGTCCTGGGATCGAGCCCCAGATCGGGCTTGCTCAGCAGGGAGCCTGCTTCCCCCCTCTCTCTGCCTGCCTCTCTGCCTACTTGTGATCTCTCTCCTCTCTGTCAAATAAATAAATACAATCTTTAAAAAAGATGTATGATTACATATTATATATAATAGTCACAAAATTACAGCATCAATGTTACTATTAACAGTAAGCAGATGGAGTAAAATTTAAGATTTGTTTGCCTTTTTTTGCCCTTAAATATATTCCACACTATTGAAGTTTAAAGTTTACAAGTTAATTTGAAATAATTTTTTGTCTATGCTAGCAATTTGATATACGATGAAATTAATTTGTTTCTCTGTTTTTATTACTGTGATTTTTTGCTCTTCAGTTTTTGTGTAATTTTTGAAAAACATTGATATGTTTCAGAAATTAAAGCTATGTCTAAAAAAAGCTGTATTCCAAAAAGAACTGTGTTCATACTGCTTATTTAGTATTTGATCCTACTTTTTCCCATTTATATTATATGTAAACATCAGTATCTTTACACATTTCTCAAAAATGTGACTTTAGCCATATGTGGTATCCCCTTACATACATTTCACCTATGAAGCATTAGTTGTTTTTAATTTTTTACTCTAAAAAAATAAAACTGCAATAAACATCTTTATGTATTAAAAGAAAAAAAAAAAGCTGTACTCCAAAGTCTTGATCCCATCCTCTCCCTATTCCCTATTCATAGCTATTTCCTACGAGTAACTATTTATTAGTCTCTGATTTTTTTTTCCTTGTGTTTCTTTTCTAAAAACAGGTTAGTATTTTAGGTTTATTCTTAGTACCCTTTCTGCTACTAAACATTCTGTATATACTTCCCTGTATTTCACTCTTTTCACCTTAAGAAGTGATTTCCAGGAGGTATTTTTCTTATTTCAGAAAGGTTGTTATTCTTTTTTTTTTTTTTTTAATTTTATTTATTTATTTGCTTATTTATTTATCTGTTTATTTAGAGTGTGTTGGGGAGGGGGCAGAGGCAGAGGGAAAGAGACAATCTCAAGCAGACTGTACTGAGCTCAGAGCCAACTGTGGGGCTCGATCCCGTGACCCTGAGATCATGACCTGAGCCAAAGTCAAGGGTCAGACACCCACTGAGCCCCCCAGGCGACCCGAGGTTGTCACTCCTTTTACAGCTCTGTATATTCATCTGTGACTGTAGCACAGTGTCTATTCCAGTTTCTTATTTTGGTGGACATTTGGGACACTGCAATGAATAACTTCGTACATTTTTTTCATGTTTAAGGAGATGTGTCCTTAGGATAGATTCCTAGAAGTGCGATTGTTGGATCAAGGGTAAATACATAGGTAATTTTGTTAGATAGGAATAAATTCTGCTCAGTAGAGGTTGTAGCATTTTGTCTTCCCACCAGCTGCATCTGTATATCTGTCTGCCCACAGCCTCTGCTAGGAGTTTGTTGTCAGCTTTGGATTTTTTTCAGTCTGATACTGAGAATTGGTATCTCTTGGTTGCTTTTATTTTTGTTTCTCTTATGAGTGAAATTGAGCATTTATATTTATTCTTTTCAGGGCCACTTGTATATTTCTCCTGTTTATTTAGAGGCTTTATGTCGGCATAAGGAACCATTAGTCACCATTTCCTAGTAGTCAGTACTCTTTAACCTAAAAAGTTGTCACTGTCAGCTAGCCCTTTTGGAGCCAAAGTCTTTCATTCCTTATCTTTATTGGATGGGCTATATTTAAAATACATTTTTTAGGGGCGCCTGGGTGGCTCAGTGGGTTAAAGCCTCTGCCTTCGGCTCAGGTCATGATCCCAGGGTCCTGGGATCGAGCCCCGCATCGGGCTCTCTGCTCAGCAGGGAGCCTGCTTCACCCCCCTCTCTGCCTGCCACTCTGCCTACTTGTGATCTCTCTCTGTCTGTGAAATAAATAAATAAATAAAATAAAAATCTTTGAAAAAATACGTTTTTTAAACTTCCTATATTTGTGTGAATATTGCAAACTAGCTGTAGAAAATGTGGATTTGGATGTAAATTTGTTGTCATAAAATGCAGAATGGCACCAGGACGCCAGTTTTATGTTTCTTATGGATCTGTGTTTAAAGTCACAGTACTTCAAACTTGTGTTTTATGTGATTGTATTATAGGGAAATTAAAATATATTGTATAAATAGGTAGAAAAATTAAAATATATAGAAGTAGGTAGAAAAAATATATGGTAGAAACAGGTAAAATGTATTGTAGAAATAGGTGTATTGTACAAATAGAAATGTAGAATAGGTATATATAGGAGAATTAAAATATATTGTAGAAATAGGTAGAATAGGTAAAAAATATTGTAGATGCTGGTAGTGAGTATGTTTGGGAGGTAGCTTTAATAAGATATCATGATGCTATTAAGTTGAATTATTTTCATTTAATGAATATTACCAAAGTAAATTTGTGTTTTAAAATTAGAGTGAAATGGAAAAATCAGCTAGTTTTCTGGAAACTTACCCATGTAGGAGTTCAAGTGCAGAGGAACAGCTAGGAGCATTTAACTTATAGAACTCATCATGGTTGATTTCCAGGGTTGTACCTGTTGGTTTTAGTTGTAAGCAAGCCATTCTGTATGGGACACACAAAGAGTATAATCATGTCCCCCATTATTTAGTGGGGTAGGAGTAGGGAGAATATTTAAGGTCATATCAGTGTTTACCTAAAGATACAGAAGTTATAAAATATTTGTCATCTTTGTATTATCTGCAGGTTAAGTAGCAGTTCTGATTTCTGGCAGAAAGCTTGGAACTCATTATTTTGCTCAGCCATGTTTAATTTAAAATCAGCAATGAACACTTCCATCTCTTGGGGGCGCCTGGGTGACTCAGTGAGTTAAAGCCTTTGCTTTCGGCTCAGGTCATGATCTCAGGGTCCTGGGATCGAGCCCCGCATCGGGCTCTCTGTTCAGCAGGGAGCCTGCTTCTCCTCTCCCTCTGCCTGCCACTCCCACTGCTTGTAATCTCTCTGTGTCACATAAATAAAGTTTAAAAAAAAACCCAAAAACCAAAAACCATTTCATCTGTTTCTGTTCAGAACGGAGACTTCGACAGAGGAGTCCATGGCTGAGTATTGTAACGCAGGAAAAATACTTCTAATTTTCTTCTGGAAGCTTTGTTTCCAACCTCATTTGGATTGGCTTCTGGGAGGCTATAAAAAGAAGTGGGTGCTGATCGCATTAAATGTGTTCCTTCTTGGGCAAGTAGTGGTAGGCCCTGTTCTTGCCCTCTAGGTACCTGTGGTCTCATTTTATCAGAAGCCTACAACTGACAAACGTTCTGTAACCAAAAATACACTGTCAAACATTGATTTTGGTTTTATTTATTTATTCATTTATTTAAAAATATATATATATTCTTGACCTATACCTATCTTTTCAAAACAGAACAATTCTATAAAAATCTGAACAAATTGGAGAATACTTGACGATATAAAATTGGGAACTTTGGGGCTGTGGGTGGCTTAGTTTGTTATGTGTCTGACTTTGGCCCAGATCGTGATACCAGGGTCTTGGGATCCAGCCCCACATCGGGCTTTCTGCTCAGTGGGGAGTCGGCTTGTCTCTCCCTCTGCCTCTACTTGTACTCTCTCTCTAATAAATAAATAAAATAAATTAAAAAAAAATACAACTTAGTACTTTATACTCACTGTACATTTTCTCAATATTAGATGGCCTGGAAATATTTAAAAACTATCAATAATTGGATTCACATATAATTTTTTTAGAAAAGCTTTTATGTAAAACAGTAGAAGTACTTTTATATAAAGTAAATTTCTTTTTACCCTTTTAACTATTTTTGTTCCAGAATAGAATCTAAAGGATGGTCGTTGTGGATTATCACTCTGAAATAAACCATCTGAATGTTAGGTTGCAACCTCTGCTCTTCAGAGCCTTCCAGAGAGCAGAAAACCAAGAGAGTTGTCATAAGTTGCACAGGAGAAACCTTTGACTTACCAACATTTATTTACTCTTAATTTATAAATAGCTTGATTCCTTGGTTTCCCAACTCATACTAGGTAGGAAGCAAGGCAGTGGTAGAACAGAAAGGACATTGGGACATTGATGGAAAGAGACATAGCATCAGCAAGTGATGGTGGACACGGAGGCAGGAACCAGGAAAACTTTTGAAACATCCTTTGGTGGAATCTTTCCTGTAGGGATAAAAAATTAAATAGTAATAATAACAGCACCAAAAATAATAATTAAGAAACACAAAATTCCTCCCCAAACTCTTCACTCTTTGGTAACTCACTCACTCACTTGCTTTCTGACTCTGGGCACATTAAACTCTGTGTCCCATCTATGAAATGGGTTCATTAGTACTTAAATCAACAGAGTCATTGCATGAGTGACAATTGAGATTGCATATCTGAAAGCATTTAGCACAATATCTGGCATGAATTAAATGCTCAGTGATTTGAGTTGCAGTAGTTGTGATGACTTGTACTTTTTTGGATTGTTTTCCATCTCAAATGTCAGGCCCACATTTGTTTACGATCTGCAAATCCAGAAGCTCTGAAAACCTGGCAAGTTTATCATCAAGTATTTGATCAGAAAACTGATGGAGACTGACATCGGGCTGTGTCCTTCTTTCTCCCACATTGTGCATAATTTTATATTTTAAAGTGCTTTATTTAGAAATGTGAAGATGCTTGACTGGGGGGGGTACTGCCCCAGACCCTACCGGAGGGATTCTGAGCGCACCCACATTACCTTCCTAAAATCTGAAAAATTCTGAATCTTGGGATACATCTAGGCCTCAGATATTTGGATGAGGGATCATGGGCCTCTGAGGTACTTAATAGATTTTTGAATTGAGTTGAAAGGACAAATTCTATGTGATCTTAATTAATGAGAAGACAACAGCAGATACACAATGTTGGGTTACTTTAGAAATGTTGATTGAGCTAATAAACATGAGCTATTGTCTTCTCTTTCCCACCTCCCAGCAAAATGAAAAGGAGAGCTTGTTGAAGGAGAGGGATCACATTCTGTCGACGCTGGGTGAGACGAAGCAGAACCTCACTGGACTGTGCCAGCAGGTCTGCAAAGAAGCAGCTCTAAGTCAAGAACAGATCCAGATACTCGCCAAGTACTCAGCTTCAGATTGCCCGCTCTCGTTTTTAGTTTCTGAGAAAGAGAAAAGTACTCCTGATGGTGAACGTATGTTACCGTCCCTTTCGTGTTTACCCGAGGGGCCCCCCGCGGGGCCCCCCGCCCGGGAGCCCAGCCCTCGCCATCCCAGCGCGCAGAGCGGCGGGTCGGTGGGCTGTGCGCCCGGCCAGGAGGCCCGGCCCGCCGCCAGCGCTGCGCCCGAGCAAGCCGGCCTCGGGGAGCCGTGCCGGCCGGGCGGAGGCATCTCGGATTTCTGCCAGCAGATGACCGATAAGTGTACTACTGACGAGTAAACTTGCACTCACGTCCTTCACACCACTCATTTTCTACTGCAGTTTCGACGTCTTAAAAGCGGAAGATAGCTTCTGTCTCTTAACGATAGTGTTTTTTGCCCCCCGGTAGTTTGCTGTTAAGGGAATGCCTCTGCAGTTAATCCTGATTTTCCCTTGATTTCCATGAGATGCAGAAACCACATGCCTCCTGGATCCCGAAAAACCACCTGTGAAAAAGCAGTAATGAGGCTTTAAAAGCTCATGTTCTAAAGAATACTAACTGTGAGTAATAACTCGTCCCAGGTCGCAAAATAAATTTGGGAATGAAAGCGGCCTATCAAACAACAGTCTGGCAGCCTGAAACGTCTGCAGAGTTCCTACTAAAGAAGTAGCCCCGCAAAAGTTTCATAATCTGACCTTTCTGCGCTACACTGGGTTCACAGAAGATGCCTCCCCAAGTAATGCTGGTAGAGCTCAGTTCTGCCTTGAAGTCAACTAACTGAGAAAAACTTGTGGAGAATCACAGTGTGAGAAAGACATTGTCTTGCCTGAATCCTGGAGCTCTGCTCCTCTCCGGCTAAAACCAGGGATCGGTTGGCCTGCACCTGGACTCCTAAGCTCCGCTGGGAGTGGGTAGGAGACAGTGGCACTCGGGTGGCCTAAGGCAGAGGCGTTTGCTCCTCCTCGGTGTAGACTTCAGAAATTCTGGCCGTGTAAACAAGAGAAGAGTCGTGTTCCCTCCTTTCTTTTTTCTCTGCCATCTCTACCACATCTGGTCTCCTGGAGAGCTTCCCAAAATCCAAGGCTGTGGGTCTTCCCAGCACAGGTCACCCAGGCAAGAAACCCAGACGTCTTTCCACCACAGGGAAAGAAAATTGCTTACATTTATCAGGAGCAGCAGTTTATTTTTCATCCTATTTTGGAAGTCCTGTGGTTTGCTTATATAGAGCATTATTGTAGATAAAAATGTATCTACAAACACACAGGTTTGTGAAATAGGATGAGACTCAATCTTGTTCCATTGTGGGTTTGGATTTGGAAACCAGATTTAATCTTTCTTCCCCAAATCTGGTATTTAAGGGCACACCAGTCATTTTGACTTGGGCATTTTGTAAACGGTCTTTGTGTTCATTCAGTCCTGTTTTAAAATAAACAGTTTTTATAATCTCAGCAACTACCCCGTAACATTTTGCAGTGGTTCTTAGCCCTTCTGACGTTACAGGCTTGTTTGAGAGTCAAATAAACTTATAGATTATGAACCTTCTCAACACTTTTTTTCTAAAATTTGCACATATTCACACAGGCAGAAACATTTGCAGAGCCTAGTTTTAAAGGGGACACAGGAATAATTGATCGTGTTGGATTGGAAGGTACTGGATTTCTCCAAGATCTGATATCTGAGAGGCTTTATTGCTTGCATCCTGAGTCTAGTGAAGGACCTGGGTGGCTAACGGAGACAAGCATCCATCCTGCAGGCGTGAGTCTGAACCGAGTAGACTTTTGCCCTGACGACACATGGGGACCAGACTTTACTACTTCAGAGTAATTTTGTCAAACATCACCCTTTTCAGTGGGGAAGTTGGTTGGGGGAGATACTGCTAGTATATTTTCAGTGGTTGTATGTTATCTCTGTTCTTGACTTAGTGGTAAGAGAAAACTAGTTGGACTTGCTTATTTTCTAGAGGCTTTTACAAGTACACTTAAGACCTTGTCAGGGAGAGTAATTCTGCGATAATGCCTCCCAAGACTTGTGTGTGCGCACACCCCAGCTATAGAACATTCCCACGTAGCTCTTTCTTTGATACTTGTAATTTTAAATTTTAACTTCGAAATATAAAATAATATAAAAAACTTTTCTGGTTTACAAAATGTAAAATCTTACACAAACCAATGGAATCCTTGATTTCCTACCTCAGTGGACACTCAGCTGTTTGTCATATCAGTTTGTGTATGTGCAAATGTCACATAACCTTGAATTGCTTTAATTGCTACTGTAAATAACTGCTTTGAAAGGTTACTTAGTATTTTATGATACAACCTAGTTGTCTCCAGAATTTAAATACAATTTTTAAGACACTTGGTTTAAATTTCTCTCTACATATAAACAGTTCAGCACTAGGGGTTTATTTTAATGATATTCTGATTATTGGCCAAGTGTAATATTTTGTAAAACGTAGCATTACTTTTAATAGCCAGCATGTAATACAAGTAACTACACTACCTCATACCTACATGATTTTCAAATTGTAATACAGAGAGACAGAGAGAGAAAAGATTTTATCTTTGTTTTTTTGGCCATAAGGTGGGGAAGTTTTCTATATATTGCATAGCATTACACATTTATGCCTATTTTAACATTAACTTCTAAAGAAGTTTTTTTCTAAGAAAGTTTTTTTTTGATTTTTTTTTTTTTTTAAGGCTGCCGAAGAGGACAAATGACAGGATTATGTATATACAGTGTATATCTTTTCCTTCATGCAGAATTTTGGAAAGGTTGTTTTTAGTTTGTATATGGCATATTTACACGATCATTGTTCCTTATTTTATTAATTGGCCTTCTCAGTGCTTGATGATTTTCGAGACAGTTACATCTGACTCAGTAGAGTAACATTACCTTAAAATTGCTTTCATTGTTTGAATTCTACAGCTATAGCAAATAATCTGTTAAATTGTTACATCCAGATCAAATATGGTTATAAATTAAATCTTGGTTCTCCATTTGTAAATTTAATAACATAATTTACTGTAGCTTGATGCTTAACCAATTTTAAATAAGGAGTTAAATATATTTGTGCAGTAGACGATACAGGTTGCATGTGGACACTTAGCCACATGAACAACTTGGAAAAAAAAAAATCAAACGGCAATGCTATAATGAATTCTCAGGTGAACTTTTTTCAGTTTTGAAACATCTATTTTGAATCTGTAAATATTTTAAGTGTTTTATTAGGCATGTAATAAACTATTCTTTGAAATCTATTGGCCAGTTTGAAAATTTAAAGCCATAATGGTAAAAGTTGGCATACTGATGGTGAAATAAACAGAAATGATAACATCTATTGATTTTTTTGTATCTTTCACAATATAATTTTTTAATAATGCAATAAAACCACTAAATTTATATATGCATATCCTGTTAAGGTCATGATTCATTAAAAGGCAACTTTTATAGTATTTAATTTACATTCTTTCTCAATGTGCTTATCCAAATGTAGCAAAACCATAAAATGTTAGATATTGGTGATAAATTGACAGATAATAAAATTATCTAAAATTGCCTCTAATTGAATACAGTTGTACATTCCATTTCCATTTTCTCATCTTTCATGTGAATTTACTAATTTTACGCTTTTGGTTAAAATCAGTATGACTTATGGAATTTTTATGCCTGAAAAAAAATATTCCCTGCACTCAGATAGTTAAGGAAGCACAGATTTTAGCCTGACTGCTGATTTACTTAATTTCTGTCTTCAGATAGAGTTGTAGGGTTTTTTTTAAGGGGGTGTTAGGGCTTTTAAGGG
Organism: Procyon lotor; assembly: GCA_028646535.1. Taxonomy (NCBI): domain Eukaryota; kingdom Metazoa; phylum Chordata; class Mammalia; order Carnivora; family Procyonidae; genus Procyon; species Procyon lotor. Next base: position 1,093 of record JAQQSY010001480.1, on the reverse strand, counting down.
GGTACTATGCTAGTCCTTAATTTTATTTATTTACTTATTTATTAAGTAGGCTTTGTGCCCAGCATGGATCCCAGTGTGGGGCTTAAACTAATGACCATGAGCTCAAGACCTGAGCCGAGACCGAGATTCAGATGCTTAACCAACCGAGGCACCCAGGAGCCCCATCCTCTTAATTTTTAAAGACTTACCTGCTGAGTCACCTTTACTAGGTTCCATTCCAACTTCTAATCAGGCCTTGTAATCAAGCTTTGAACAGCTGCTCAGGGCTATTGGCGGTCCAAAGCATGGACTAGACCATTTGAGAAATAAAAAGATGGTAGGGGAAGTCCACATTGCTGATGGAGGCCAGGCTGTAAGACAGCTTTATAGCTGCTTTGCCCAGTGAATTTGCTAAAAGCAAACTCTGGAATTAGGCGGACTTACAGTGTTGTGGCCTGAGAGAGCTGCCTCTGAGGGATGGTTTCTCCTTTCTGTGGACTTAAGCTATGCAGTGCCGACTGTAGACAAGCCATGTGCACCCAACCCTAGTCCCTCCACCATTCCCTCCTTCGGCCCGAATGCAGAATGTCACCTGGGGCAGTGGATGTAGTGCCGGAGACAGGCCTGCTACTACCGATTAAGAGCTAGAACCTTGCTAGCACTCTCTGGTGCATTGGAACCTAGCTGCCTTGAAACAGCTGGAAAGCAGCACGTATTCTTCCCAGGTTTGCCTAAGAGCCCCGTGTAGAGCACTTTCCGCCCTGGAAACTGTGGCAGTGGTGCCTGGAGGTGGCCTGCTGGGCCGAGGGCCGGCTGCTGGTATGGGGGCATCCACACGCCTGCTCCTTGCAACCACATTTAACTGATGCCACATTGCACTCACTTTCTTTCTTTTTTTTTTTTTTATTAATTTTTATTAACATATAATGTATTATTTGCCCCAGGGTACATGTCTGTGAATCATCAGGCTTATACATTTCGCAGCACTTAACAGCACATACCCTCCCCAATGTCCATAATCCAGCCACCCTACCCCTACCCCCCCACCTCCCAGCCACCCTCAGTTTGTTTCCTGAGTTTAGGAGTCTCTTATGGTTTGTCTCCCTCCCCATCC
>JAQQSY010001479.1:0-14348 GCA_028646535.1 Procyon lotor | reverse complement strand
GGCACCTGGATTCTGCCTGGAGGCTTTGGTTCCAGAACAGACGGCTCCTTGCTGCTGGTGGCAACCAATGGCTGAGCAGGAGCGGCTGCCTGCCTGGCTGGGCCTGCCCGCCCGCCCCGTGCTAGATAGGATCTTATCAGGGCTTCAGGGGCGGCCCTACCTGGACATGTCGCTGTCGTCTAGCTGCCTCACCCCCTGGCAAAGATCCTATCCGGCACCCGGGACATCTCCCACCACCTGTACTCGGGGGGGCCCCCTCCGCATGTTTGCCAGCAGGAGCCAGGAGAGGGTTCTCCCCTCCCATCCTCTGCCTCCAGCCCTGCAAACCCCTCGCGGGGAATCACCGCCTCAAACATTCCGGGTCTCATCCAAGACGGGGCGGCAAAGACAGATCTGGGCAGGGGGGAACAGAAGGAGGAAGGGACCTCTGAGCAGCCATGGTGTCCTGGGCCCTGAGGTTGGGAAAGAGAGGCTGCGCTGGCACACGCGCCGCCACTCTGCTCTCTCCTGGTCGCTCGCCCAGCCCTCTGGCCGCATCTCTGCGCTGCTCTGTGTGCTTGGCCTCCTGCTATCTGTTCCTCAGCACGCCTAAATCCTTCCCACGCAAGACCCCTTCCCCCCACCCCCACCCCCGCATTTGCTGTTCCACGCCCACAACACTGTTCCCTCAGACGGTCTAAGTTTCATTCTACCACCTCCTTCGGGTCTCAGCCCAAAGGACACCTCCTCCGAGAGGCCTTCCCTGACCAGCCTGGCCAAAGCAGCCTGCCAGTCAGTCTCCATCCAGTTTCACTGTCTTCCATCACACACATCGCTATAGGATTGTCTTGTTCCTTCATCTCTTCCTTTGCTACTTGGCCGCTCCCGGTCTCCTAGAACATTCTAGAACATCAGAGCCTTGTCTAGTTATATGTAGCTCCATCCCAGTGCACAGACTGGTGCCTAGCGCAGAGCAGGTGCTCAGTAATTGGGGACCGAAAGCATAATTCTCTCCAGGGTCTGTCTTCCTCATCCCTCCTCCCACCACCACCCATATCCACCAGGCAGGACCCAGCTCAACTTCCAGAGGCGTGTCAGTAGCCACGGGCTCCACTTCCCAGGGTGGTCGCAGGGCCGTCACGGCCAGCAAGCTGTTGTTCCTGGAAAACCAACCAGGCCCCAGACCCAGTTCAGTTCAAAGCTGCCTCGGGGGAGAGAGCACTGCTGACGCTGTGTCCAGGCCTGGCCAGGCTGCCCCCACCTTGGTCAGGGTTGGAGGGCGCCCTGCCCAGGAAGGGAGAGCTAAAAGTAACCAGCCCCCAAGCACACAGAGGCAAGCACCTGGGTGGGAGGGAGGCAAAAATGGCCTGTGCTTGAGACCCATCTCTCTGCAAGGAGCAAGAAAGGAAACTGCGCTACACAAGACCAGCCTCTGACCACTGCCGTGAATCCTGCTGGGCCTCTCCTTGCCCTTGACTTGCAGACCCCTAAAGCCCAAATGCTCCAATCAAGTATCCTGGCAACTACCGGGCACACAGCTTGGGGCTCGCCTGCTCAGAGGCCCTGCCGGGCCCACATCACCCAGGTGCTCAGCCTCTGCTCATCCCTCTTTGCGGTGACAGAAAGCATTCCACTGGAAGCAGGGCCTTGGGGGCTCCGGGAGAGAATGTGCACTGTCCCCCAGGGCCAGGTGAGCAAGGTTCAAGCAAAGGAGGGGAGCTGGCCATGAGCTTAAGTTGGAGGATGGCAACCATTTGCAAGTGGGGGTGGGCAGTTGGGGTAGAGAAGTCTCTTGGAATTTGGGGGAGCTGAGGGACAGCAGGCCATGGGGAGCAGGAAAGTGGGGAGGATGGGGGCTGGGATATGCCCCTTGGGGATGGCAGGCCCAGAGCAGCGAGCACAGCAGCCTGGGCTTCTCCGGCTGGTGTGGGGCCCCGGGCTCGCCCGGAGAGGAGAGCTGGGATAGGTGGAGCTCAGGGAGAGTTTCAGGGGCCCCGGGGTTCCGGGAGAGATTTTGAGGGCGGATCCCCGAGGGCCCCTCCGCCGACAGAGTAGGTAGGTCCCATGGGCTTGGAGATTCCCAGGCTGGAGTCGCCCAAGGGTCTCACCGGCTCGGGCTCGGCCTAGGGCCCCCTCCCGCCTCGGGCCCCCCAAGTTACCTGGGCGCCAAGGCCCGGGTCCCGGGCGTTTGCTCGGCGGGCGGCGGGCCAGGCTCATGCCCGCGTCACGGCGCGGCCGGCGGGGGCAGCGGGGCGGTGGCGGCGCCGGGTTCCGGGCAGGGAGCTCGAGGGAGGCGCGGCCGCCGGGCTGGGCTACAGCCTAGACTCGACTGCGTGGCCCCGGCCGCCGGAGACCCGCCCCGCCCCGGCGCCCCGAGGCCCGCCCCCGCCGTATTCCTCCGAACCGCGGGACACTCGCTTCCGCCCCCGCCCCCGACCCCCCTCCCCCCAGCTCGCCCTCCGTAACCCGCCCAGCCCCACCGCCCTCCCTGGGTCCCCAATCCCAGCCTTCTATCGCCTCCCGACCCTGAGAGCTGAACCCTAGAACAGCTCCCAGCCCCCAAATCTCAACCTCCAATCCCTCCAGGGATCACACGCGCGCGGGCACACACGCACCCATTACTCCCCTTTCCCCAATAGGTCTCCCAGGTCCCTCCAAGCCCAGACTCCCCGAAACCACCTCAGCAGTCCCCCAACCCTCCACGTATACACTCTGGGTAGCCGGGTAGCCGCAACAGCACCTCTACCCTGGAGGTCAGCTCCCCTAGCAGTCTGCCAGCCTCTCCCTCCCCTGGCCTCCGCTCTACCCTCAAAACACCCAGTGCCCCCAACCTCAGTCCCCCTGAGACTTTGGCCTTAAGTCCAAACCCCATTCCTCGCTGTCACACACCCCCCCCCCCCCCCCCCCCCCCCCCACCCCCCGCACACGCACTCACCTCCTCCCCCCTCAGGCCCGTTGTTCAGGTGCCCTGTGGCTGGCCTGCTGGATTCTCAAACCACAGGCCCTCTCGGCTGTGCCTGGCAGGGATGAGGACCTGGGGAACTTCCCGCGGAGGGGAGCTCTCCCCCCTCTGGTTTTCATGTACCCCCGTGCACCAGTGGTCCTCAAGTGTGCTCCTCGGGCCAGAAGATCAACACCAGCATCACTCTGCAACTTACGAGATATGCAAACCCCCACCCCACCCCAGATGAAATCTCTCAGAGCAGCGCCCAGAAATCTGTTTTATCAAGCTTCTAGGTGATTCTGATGCACACTAGCCACCGCTTTAGACCAAATGTACAAAACAAAAGGGCAAAATGTCTCGTGTCCCTCCCTCCTCGGAGCTTTGTATCATCACTTTGTGGTATTGCTCAATAAACCTTGCTTTGCTGCCACCAAATAAACCCCCAAAAAACAACAAAACAAAACAAAACCCAGAAACAAACAACAACAAAGAAACAAAAGGCCGCACCTGGACAACAGAAACCCTGAGAGATGAAAATGCCTCCAAGCCCAAGCCTCGTCCAGGTGTCCTCAGAGGCCTAAGGCAGGGAAGAGCCAAGAACCATAGCACTCACCCGTGGCGTCCATGCCCCCTACCTCCGAGGCACGGGGCCTCAGCCTTGCCCAGGCTTGCCCCGGGAAGCTTCTTAGGGGGCAACTTCCATTTCTTGGGATAGTCCCTGGGGTTCCCCGGGGGACCCTGGCAGCCTCCCACCCTGGGCCTGAGCTAACCAGCCCCACACGGCCAGGGGAGGAAGCAGCTGCCCTGGTCCCTGCGGGCCAAGCTGGCCCGGGGTCCCGACCCTCTGAACTCCACATGCATGTCCCACACTTGACCCCACCTGCTTTCCCTCAAACCGCGGCCTCTAGAGCCCCCAACACTTGCTTCGTTACAGCAAACTGTTTTTGACAGAGACCTCTGGAGGACTTTTGGCCACCACCAACAACAGCAACAGTATTTACGATTAAAAAAAAAAAAAAAAAAAAAAAGAGCATCTTCTTGGAGTGCCTGGGTGGCTCAGTCGGTTAGGTGTCCCACTATTGATTTCAGCTTGGGTCCTGGTCTCAGGCATGGGGTTGAGCTCCGCGCTCAGCAGGGAGTCTGCTTGAGGTTCCCTCTCTCCCTCTCCCTCTGCCCCTCCCCCTGCTCGATCACGTGCCCACTCCAACACATGCACGCGCGCGTGCGCTCTCTCTAATAAATTAAAACTTAAAAAAAAAGCATCTTCTCTAGAGCGGGGTTTCACAACTATCTTCACCCAATCCACTCTCCATTTGGATCTTTTTAATTAAACCTTTTATTTTGAGATAGCTGAAGAGTGGCGTGAAATTGTAAGCCGTGGTCCAGATGGATCCACGTACCTCTACCCAGTTGCCTTCAGTGGTGACATTTGCGCCAGAGTAGGGCCTCGCAGCCCAGATACGGGCAATGAAGCAGTGAAGATAGGGAACGTTGCCATCACCTCCAAGATCCATCTGTCATGTTGCCCTTTATAGCCACACCCACTGGCCTCCCACTCTGCCCCCTCCTTCACCCTGGGCAACCGCCCATCTCTTCTCTATTTCTATACTTTGGTCATTTCCAGAATGTTATAAGATTAGAATCCAAAGTATGTGATCTTTGGGGAATGGCTTTTTTTCACTCCGCATCATTCTTCTGAAAGTCATCCGAGTTCCTGCATCTATCACTAGTTCATTCTTTCCACTGCCAAGTAGTATTCCAGGACGTGGACGTACCACAGTTGGTTTGTTCATACATCCATTGACAGACACTTGGGTTGTTTCCAGTTTGGGGCTCTTATGAATAAAGCTGCTATAAACGGTCATGTACAGGTTTTTGTGCAAACATAAGTCTTTATTATTCTGAGATAAATGCCTCGCAGTGCAATTACTGGGTCATATGGTAATTGGGCTTAGTTCTAAAAAATAAAACAAGATTAAAAACCCTGCCAAATAAAACAAAACAAAAACCCCAGAAACAAAAACCATTCTTTTTTTCCAGAATGGCTATACCATTTTACATTCCCACAAGCAATGTATGAATGATCCCGTTTCTGCACATCCTTGCCAGCATTTATTGTTGTCACTACTTCTCTTTTTTATTTTTTTAAAGCCATGCTGGTAAGTGTGTCATGATATCTCATTACAGCTTAAATTTGCATTTTCCTCATGGTTGATGTTGTTGAACAGCTTTTCATGTGCTAATTTGCCATCTGTGTGCCATCTTCTTCCGTGAAATGTTTCTTCATGTCTTTTGTCCATGTTCTAGTTGGATTATTTGCTTTTTTTTGTTGTTGAATTTTGAGAGTTCTTTATATATTCTAGATACTAGTCCTTTTTTGGATATGTGTTTTACAAATATTTTCTCCCAGTCTGTAGCTTGCCTTTTCATCCACTTAAGAAGATCTTTCACAAAGCAAAATTTAAAAATTTCAGTGAAGTCCAAATTATCAACTTTCCCTTCAGTGGATTGTGCTTTTGGTGCCGAGTCTATGAACTCTTTGCCTAACCTTGACCCTAAAGATTCTCTCCTTTTATTCTAAAAGTTCAATAGTTTGTTTTACATATAAATCTTTATTTTACATATAAGTTTTATGTTTTACATATAAGTCTGTGATCCATCTTGAGTTAAATTTTGTGGGAGGTACAAGACATAGACTGATGTTGTTGGGGCACCTGGATGGCTCAGTGGGTTAAAGCCTCTGTCTTCAGCTTAGGTCATGATCTCAGGGTCCTGCATCGGGCTCTCTGTTCAGCAGGGAGCCTGCTACCCTCTCTCTCTCTGCCTGACTCTCTGCCTACTTGTGATCGATCTCTCTCTCTCTCTCTGTCAAATAAATAAATAAAATCTTAAAAAAAATAGATTGATGTTGTTTTTCCCCTTTGGCCTATGGATGTCCAATATTTCCAGCACCATTGTGAGATTTTCTACATAATCATGTCGCCTTCACACAGAGAGAGTTTTCTTTCTTTCTTTTCTATCTGTATGTGTTTTACTTCCTTTTCTTACCTTTCTGCATTGGCTAGAATTTTCAACACTATGTGGAGAAAGAGTGGTGAGACCTGACATTCTTTCCTTGTTCTTGATCTTAGGGGAAATGCATTCAATTTCTTGTGTGGATTGCCATATAAACATCGATTGGATATTTGGCGATGGTGTCATTGAATTCTTTTATATCCTTGCTGATTCTTATCTAGTTGTTCCATTAATAGTTGAGAGAAGGCTATTGATGTCTTCAATTGTTATTGTGGATTTGTCCATTTCTCTTCAGTTCTATCAGGTTTTTTTTAAAAAAGGTTTTATTTATTTATCTGAGAGAGAGTGAGTGAGAGAGAGAACACAAGCAGGGGGAGCGGCAGAGGCAGAGGGAGAAGCAGACTTCCCACGGACCAGGAAGCCCGATGTGGGGTTTGATCCCAAAACCCTGGGATCATGACCTGAGCTGAAAACAGAGGCTTAGCTAACTGCACCACTCAGGTGCCCCAAGTTCTATCAGTTTTTATTTCACATATTTGGCAGATCTGTTGTTTGGCACATACATATTTAGGATTGTTATATCTTCTCAATGGACTGATCTTTTTAGTAGTGCATACTATCTCTGTCTCTGCAATTTTTTTCAACTAAAGTGTACTTTATTATATATCAATATTAATATATATTTATTTTATATATTATAAATATTTTAAAATATATTATAGATAATTATAATTTGTATAATACATTCATTATATATTAATATAATTACTCCTGCTTTCCTTTGATTTGTGTTTACATGATACAACTTCTTTCATTCTTTAATTTTCAACCTGTCTGTATTATTCCATTTGAAGTGAGTCTCTTGGAGATGGCATATATTTGGTTGTAGCTTTTAATCCAGCAAATATCTACTTTTTAGTTGTTGTATTTAGATCATTTGCATTTAGTGTAATTCTTGATAGGCTAGAGCTTCAACCTGCTGTTTAATTTTCTGTTTTGTCTGTTCTTTCTTTGTTTTTCTATTTTCTTTTTCCTGCCTTCCCATGAGTTACTTAACATTTCTTACAATTCCACTTTGGTTTACCTATTACGTTTTTGAGTGTATCTTTTTGTACAGCTGGTTAGTCGTTGCTGTAGGCATTGCATCAAGTCTATAACTTGATGTCTATGGTGTGATTATTTTGCCTGTTTGAATGCAATAGAGAAATCTGGGACACCTGGGTGGCTCAGTGGGTTAAGCACCTGCCTTCGGCTCAGGTCATGATCCCAGGGTCCGAGGATGGAGTCCCGCATCAGGATCCTTGCTTGGTGGGGAGCCTGCTTCTCCCTCTGCCTCTGTCTGCCGCTCCCCCTGCTTGTACTCTCTGTTAAATAAATAAAATCTTAGAAAAAAAATAGAGAAATCTTACCTCCCTTTAGGTCCCTCTACCTTCTCCAATTTATAATTTAATCATCTTTAAATTTGTTTCTCCTTATATATTTTAGAACCACACTAGGTAGTGTAACAATTTTTGCTTTAACTGTCAAACATAGTTTAGAAAACTCAAGAAAAAGAAAGATGATTGTATTTGATCATATTTTTGCTTACTGTGTTCTTTCATCCCTCTTGATGTTCTCAGGCTTCTCTTTTATTTTCTTTCTGTTTAGAGAATTCCCTTTAAATTTTTAAATTCCCTTTAAATTTTAAATTTTTTTTAAGGTGGGTATAAATTTTCTTAGTTTTCCTTCATCTGAAAATGTTTAGATTTTCCCTTATTCCTGAAGAACAATGCCAATTGGTATAGGATTCTGGTACAACAGTTTTCTTTCAGCACTTAAAAATTATTTTGCTCCTTCCTTCTGGCCTCCATGGTTTCTGAAGAGAAATCTATTGTTACAATTGTTTTTCCCTTATATGTAAGGTATTGTTTTCTTCTGGCTGCTTTCAAGAATTTTTTCCTTCAGGGGACCTGGGTGGCTCTATGGGTTAAAGCCTCTGCCTTCAGCTCAGGTCATGATCTCAGGGTCCTGGGATCGAGCCCCGCATCGGGCTCTCTGCTCAGCGGGGAGCCTACTTCCCCTTCTCTCTCTGCCTGTCTCTCTGCCTACTTGTGATCTCTTTCTCTGTCAAATAAATAAATAAAATCTTTAAAAAAAAAAAAAGAACTTTTTCCTTCATCTTTAGCTTTCAGAAGTTTAATTTTAATGTGTCTCGGGGTGGCTTTGTCTGGATTGTCCTCTTTGGCATTCATTCAGCTTCTTGAATTCGTAGGTTTATATCCTTTACCAAATTTGAGAAATTTTCAGCCATTATCTTCATGTAGTTTTTCAGACCTGCCCTTTTTCTCCTCTTTCTGGGACACTGATGAAACAAGTATTAAATCTTTTGTTACAGTCCCACAAGTCCCTGAGGCTTTGTTCCTTTTTATTTTATTTTCCTATTCAGTCTATTTTCTCTCTGTTGTTCAAATTGAGCAATTTCTATTGTTCCGTCTTCCAGTTCACTGGTTCCTTCCTCTGTCTCCTTTATCCTGCTGTTGAGCCCACCCACTGAGTTTTTTATTTCCGTGATTGTACTTTTCACTTCTCAAATTTCCATTTAGTTTTCTTTACACCTTCTGTTTGTTTGCTGCGACTTATTTTTTCATTTGTTTTTAGTGTATTTGTAATTGTTCGTTGAACCATTTATTATTTTTTTTAATCACAGAGGCTTTAAAACTTTGTCAGAGAATTCTAACATCTCTGTCATCTCAGTGTTGAAATTTCTTGGTCTTTTTTTTTTTTTTTAAGAGAGAGAGAGCACTCTCTGCCTCTTAAAAGCCCACTGAGCCACTTTTTAAGGTGGAGGGGCAGAGAGGGGGAGGATCTCAAAGAGACTTCCCGCTGAGCACAGAGCCTGAAACAGGGCTTGATCTCAAGACCCTGGGGATCATGACCTGAGCTAAAACCAAGAGTTGGATGATCAACTGACTGAGCCACCCAGGTACCTCTTGGTTGTCTTTTTGTAATCATCTGTGATTGTTTGGGTTCCTGGTGTTAGTGATGCTTTGAAATCTGGACACTTTCATATTGTGAGACTCTAGATCTTATTTAAGCTTTCTGTTTTAGCTGGTGTTCTCTGATTCTGCTCCAGTGGAGATGGGGGGTGGGGGGTGGCCAGCACCTGGTTACAGCCAAGTGGAGATAGAAGTCTAGATTCTCTACTTGGCCTCTGTTGGTGAGTAGGAAGGCAGTGCTCCTCACTCTTGTTGGGTAGGGCTGTTCTCAACTGACACCACAGTGTGTGGGGGGAGGTCCGGGGGGATAAGGGGGGTGAAGTTCACTGTCACTGGGTGGTGGTGAAAGCCCTGACTTTCCACTAGATTGCCTCTGATATCATCCCAGAAAAGACGGAGAGGGGTGCCTCATTATTGCCAGGTCAAGTGGAAGCTGGGGCTCCCCATGTGGTCTCCACTGACAAGGCAGCAGGGCCGCCTCATTGTTGGATGGGGACGCCTGCTGAGGGTGGATGCCCACGCTCCCCACTGAACCTTTGCTGGTGTGGGTGAGGGCAGGACCGCAATTTTCTCCTGTGGTTTTTGGCTGGCGTAGATCGTTATCATCTAAAAGTTTTCTGTCTTGCCAGGATGTTCCTTTCCAGGCCGGACAGAGCAGGCTTTTGTCAGAGCTTTCTTTGGGTTTGTGCTCATTGCCATTTCCTGGTGGCTGACTTCTTCAGCACCAAGAGGGCACTGTAGGAAATCCAGGGAACTCACCACTGTCTCCCACTTGGGTCCCACCTTCCCAGAGGCGGCCTGTCTGCCTTCTCCTTGCTGCTTTTCAGAGTCTTGTCTTTGTTTTACATATAAGTTCCAGGGTTTTTAACAGTACTTAGTGGGAGGTATAGAGAAAAGTGGGACTACTTTATCTTTCCAGAAGCAAAAGTGCCAAGTCACTTAAGGAAAAAAACCCATAAACACTACCCCTGCTCTGCCCTTGAACTAAGTAATACTATTCATCAGATCACAGATGAGTGCCAGTGTTTATAAGTGTATACATATGTACGTGTATATATATGTATATGTATTTATATGTATGTACATATTTATATGTATGCTTATATATAATGTATTATATATGTACATATATACTATATATGTACTATATGTGTATTACATACATATTAAAGCTTTATTGCTGGGACGCCTGGGTGGCTCAGTGGGTTAAAGCCTCTGCCTTTGGCTCAGGTCATGATCTCGGGGTCCTGGGATCGAGCCCCACATCGGGCTCTCTGCTCAGAGAGCCTGCTTCCCCCCTTGCTCTGCCTGCCTCTCTGCCTGCTTATGATCTCTCTGTTAAATAAAATCTTTAAAAAAAATAAAGCTTAAAAAAAATAAAGCTTTATTGAAGTATAATTGAATTGCAATAAACTGCACATATTTAAAATGCACAGAGTGACACGTTTTGACATAGGTGTTCTTATCAGTGCAACCCAGATAGTGAACATATTCGTCTTTCCAGTTCCTTCCCTCCCTCTCATTGGTCCTCTGCCATCCCTCACCCCCGCCAGTCCCCCAGCAATCATCAGTGTGCTTCCTGTCGCTAGATATTAGTTTGCATTTTTTGCTAATTTTATAGATTCACACATATGGCGAAATACAGCAGTAATAAAAAGAACAAACCACAGATAGCAGCAACCACACGGATGAATCTCAAAATAATTATGCTGAGGGGCACCCGGGGGGCTCAGTCAGTGAAGCGTCTGACTCTTGATCTCAGCTCAGGTCATGATCTCAGGGTTGTGAGTTCGAGTCCCACGCTGAGCTTCACACCAGGTGTGGAGCCTACTTAAAAAAACAAATTAATTAAATAATTATGCTGAAAGTGAAAGAAGGAAGACAAAAAAAAAAAGAATACATATTGTATGATTACACACACACATCACAATATAACAGATTACATATTATTGATTACAACATATTATAACACACACGCACACATCACATCTCAAAAGATGGAACTGCTTCATGCATGTGCTGTCCCAGATCAAGTATTTGCAAACAACTATGCTGAACAATCTTTCTAAGATCCAGTTTCCAAATCTGAACTCAGAAGTTGCACCCAGGAGGTGTTGGCTCAACCCTTGGGTGTAGGTGCAGAGAGGGGAGGCTGGGGTGCTGCAGGTCATGGGGAAAAGCCTTAAACGGAGTCTGGAGGCCTCTGGCTGTGAGGCCATCGGCAAATCCTTTCCCTTCCCAGAACCTCAGGGTCCTCGTTTAAAATCAGCTTCATGAGCTCACGGGGCCGGGGGGTGGAGGGGGGCACTCCAGCCCGCTTTGGTCTGATGTGGACACGGGGCCTGGGGCTGGGGCGGGACTGGCCAGCATCCTGGTCCCCGTCTGGGTTCGCTTTATCAGCTCCTTCACACCCAAGCCTGCTGAACTACGAGGCCCCAGGCAGTCGCTGCCTAGGGGGACACTGAGGCAGCGAATAAGGGACAAGAGGTTGGCTGTGTGAACTCAGCTCTGTGCCTCTATTTCCCTCTGCTGATGGAGGGACAGGGGTTGCAGACCCCACGTGGCCTGCGGAGAGGCTGCTCTCTGAAGGACAGGAAGGCTCCAGCCAGAGAAGGGCAGCGGCTTAGACGTGAGCGTTCTGGAAACAACTGCCTACCTAGTTCAAGGGTAAGCTCCCACTGCTGGGGAGCTTACCTCGCTCCTCGGTGCCTCGGTTTTGTCGTCTGCAAAGTGGAAGCGATTGATGCTGAGGACATACATGCAAAGCCGTGGGAAGGAGACCCTGTCCTACACCCGGGGCAGGGCTCCCCAGATGGGTCAGTCCTCACCCACAGTTGTTTATTATTGCCTGTTAGTTTCCGAGATTTCCTACAATGGCCATGCGTCCATTTTTCAATAAAAAAAACCTGATGGGTGCCTGGGTGGCTCAGTCGGTTAGGCGTCTGACTCTTGGTTTCGGCTCAGGTCATGATCTCAGGGTCTTCGGATCGAGCCCTGCCTTGGGCTCTGTACACGGTGTGGAGTCGGCTTGTTCCTCTCCTGTCCCTCCACTGGGCATGCACTCTTGCTCTCTTTTTCTTTCTCAAATAAGTAAATAGTAACAATCTTAAAGAAAAAAAAAACCTGTTTAAGTACAAAACTCTGTTCGTTTTGCAGTTAAGGGGTGGGAACGCTCCCTCCCCTCGGAGGGGGTTGCTTGGGGGCGAAGGTGTAGGCCCAGCGCTATGGGAGGCTTCACCCATGGGATTCGGATCACCGCCTGGGAGGGCTGAGGACAACCCAGGCCTCAGGACCTGCCTGACCCAGGCGTCTAGCCCGGGAGAGCGCAGGAAGGAGGGCACGTTCACAGGCACTTGAAAATCCTGACAACGGAGGTGGGGAAGCCTCTGGGGGTCCATCCCAGCTCTGCCGCAAGACCCGGCACCATCTGGAGCTTCAATTTCCTCCTCCAGAAACGGGAACGATGAAGGTGCCAGAAAATACTGTCTGTGGTGCTATCTGCCCGAGGCCTGGTGCACAGGATGGAAGGGGGCTTTATCTGGGGTTGCTATTTTTAAATCACTCTGACCTTAGTCCCTCGGGCCTGAGATGCCCTCCCAGGAACCGCAAAGCCCTTCCCCCGAGTTGACCCTTTCGGTCCCTCACCCCAGCTCCATGCTGGTACATCACTTGACAGTTTACAAAGGATTTTCAGGGGCGCCTGGGTGGCTCAGTCCTTACGCATCTTGACTTTGCCTCCGGTCCTGATCCCAGGGTCCTGGGATCGAGCCCCGTGTCGGGCTCCTGCTCGCCCCCACTGCTTGTGTTCCCTTTCTCATGGTCTCTGTCAAATGAATGAATAAAATCTTAAGAAAACACACACACACACACACACACACACAAAGTATTTTCATCCACATGTGACAGGAGAGCCCTGGCCCCTTTGTGCTTTTTTGCCCGATTCAAGCATCTCCTATACTGTTATCGGCTCCATACTTTTTCTTTCAATTGGCTCATATTTTTCTATTTGCCTTGCGAACACTATATATGAATAAGATACCTAAAAATTAAAACAAATGCATTAAATACAGGCTGGCTAGCACTGCCTGCCTGGCGAGCTCTTGTTAAGGAGGAGCTGAGCGGGTAGGTACGAAACCCACACGACCGCCTGTCTGAGACTTTCCTTGGCAACCGGCAGAGGGTGAAAAGAAAACTGAACAGGCGATTGCTTTCTTGTTGTGTGACCCATGTTGGCTCGGGCTGTTGTGTGGTGTGTGCCCCACGTCATCCTATTTCCCGTGGTGGTGTGAGTCCACACCTGGGGAAACACCGTACCGGCCTATTAAACCTCACAGTAGCAATCTGGAAATCTAGAAAGAGTATACATTGCGATCATTGCACGAGTAGGGAAACTGAGGCCTGGGAAATAGAAGAATCTCAAGATGAGGCAGTCATGTCAGAACCTGGAAACCGTGCGATCTCTGTTGCTTGGGGCCTTGTAAATACCTACAAGGGTGGGAATCCTTGCCCATGGTGCTCCCCTCAGGGGCCGCCTTTAAGTTCCTCTCCTGCCCTCCCCACTACGGACATCTCCAGGCCTGCTCTGGGGAAGAGGCTGGGCTTGACAGAGCCAGTGTCGGAGGAGATGAAATCTGGCGGCTCGAGGAGTCCGCAGAGCCCTGGGCCAACTGGCCGCAGTCCTCAGACTGACGGCTGCTTTTCAAATGGTGTTGGTGGGAGGCTGGTGTTTGTGGGAGCCCCAGGCCCTCTGCCGCCCGGGAGCACGGGGCCCGGAGTCAGTTCACCACTTAAGATGAGGCCCCAGACTGTCTCCCTCCCCCAGGTCCACAGTGACACAAACCAGCCTCCCCAGGAACCTTCACATCAAAGGGGACTGACCGGGAGGGGGGTGGAGAGGAAGGAGATGGGGCCCCTTTGCTCCTTCTGCTTCCTCTGAAGGAGGCTGGGCCAGGGGCAATTTCCGATGGATGCAGAGAGCAGCTCTCTGGAAGGAGGCAGCATTCCAGCCTCCCAGCACCGCCCTGGCTCCGAGGGCACTTCGCCCCCGCCGCCTTCCCGAGCGCTCGTGGGATACGCTAATCGCTAATCGCAGGTCTGACAGGCTGGTCCCCAGACTGGTGTGCTAGTCAGCGATGGAGGGAGGCTGAGCGCTCGGGGCCAGCCTTCCCTCCCTCACTGGCTCATTGACTCATCCAGCAAATACGTGAGCACCTCCTTTGTGCCAGGCTCGGGGCTTGAGGAGTTGATCGTCTAGGGAAAGCGACAGGCACTGATCTAAGAACTCCGTTGTAGCTGCAGCTGTGGGAAGGGCACAGAGGGCGAGGGCGAGGTTATCTAGAAGAGATATAGGGAGAGCTGACCTGGGAAAGTGTCCTGTGGAAGGGATGAAGGCAAATGAGTGAATTAACTAAGTGGAGAGGGGAGGAGGAAGGAGT
>JAQQSY010001477.1:0-14350 GCA_028646535.1 Procyon lotor | reverse complement strand
AAAGGCAGCTGGGGACAGCAGCTGAGGATGGGCACTGTGCACGCAGGGCCATTTCCCAAAGGACCCCCGTGTTTTGGTTTGTGCCCAGGGTCAGACACTTCATGCCGGCTTCATTCCTCCTGGTGCCCGCCCCCAGTCTGGGGTCCCCAGAAGATACACAAGAGGCCCCAGGACACAGGGGGAACATCCAAGACCCTCTCCATCAGAAGGCTGAGCAGTATCTCACCCAAACCCCCCACTCGGACCACAGAAGGGATGGTAGCCAGTCTCTCTTTGTTTTTCCTTATAAAGTAAGAAATGGGAGGAAGGGAGGGGAGAGTCCTGAGCCACTGGGCTTCCTTCCAGGTATCTGATCCCCATGATGGAACCATTGCGATGGAACATTCCAAAGATGACCACCGCATCTTATGTGGCTCCATCTCCCTTCACGATGAAGGATGCTGAGTCCCAGGACCCGGGACAGTCGTCAGAGTGAACAGCAGTGTGGTCTATGTCCCAGGAGAGTTTGGGCGTGCACAGGAGTGCACCCAGCATGCCTGGTAGCCCCGAGAGCCAGTGTTGGGGGAAGAAAGCCCTGCGATGATCAAGGATTTTCGCAGGTGTGCCATTTTCCACCCAGGGTCTGTATTCCAGCTGACACAGTCTGTGCACTGGCCTCATCTCGCCCTAAGCCCAGAGCTGCCAGCACTTGGCAGCCCGAACCCCAGGACGCCTCTGGATGCTGCCGGATGCTTTGATCTCCCCTGCAAGTGCCTGGCGGCAGCGGTTGACTATCTAAATACCACATCCGGAATCTGACAGAGAAACAAGAGCTTGGGTGACACCCAAATGCAGCATCAACACAGACACACTGACATTTCCATCTGCCCCTCCGTCCCGAGAGCCCCTCTATGCAAGGGAAGCCACAGGCAAAAAAGTAGGTCACTCTGCTCTGGGTGGAACAAGGCAGATGTTTACCAGATGCTCAGCTACCTGCTTTTTTTTTGGGGGGGGGTGGGGAGTGTAGAGGAAGTGTGATAAATAAGGAAGGGGCGATCCTTTGCCTAACTCCCCAACAAACTGCAGCCGGGGGAACGGGAATGTACTTGGGGCCAGGCCAGCGGTACTCAACTCTGTGTATTAGAACCTCTGGAGAAGAGTAACTTTAAAAAAAGAAAAAAAAAAAACAAACACTTACGTCTCGGTCCAATGCAGGACCAATTAATTCAGAATCTCTGGAGGAGAGGCCAAGGTCTCAGTAATATTTGAAATCTCCCCAGATGCTCTAAGAACGTGCAGTCATGGTGAGCAGCCGCTGGTCTGGGTAGAGCAGCGATGGCAGGAATTCCCTTTGTGATCCTCCTCGTGCAGGAAGAAAGGGCCAACAGGCGGGAGAAGGGGACTCTATCTGCTGCTTCTGCAGCCTTGCATAAACTAGGTGCCTCCACCTGGAAAGCCCCCCTGTTTCCCACTCATCTGCGTTTGACCAATGCTCCCAAGCCTGACTGCAGACACCCGCAGCACCTGGTGGGCTCCTCCTCACCTCCTCATCAGGAGGGCTGTGTCCCTGTCTGGCATGTGTCCTATCCACCCCCCCTCCTCTCCCCTGCTCCATCCTGAGCTCGCAGGGTGAGTCCCAGTCTCAGGCACCAGAGGGGTCCTCTCCCGACCCCCTATCACCTAGGCTGGTTAGACATGCGAATTCCCAAGCTCTACCTCAGACCTGTGACATGAGAAACCCTGGGCAGGCGGACCAGCAGTTTGCATTTGAACAAGACTCCTGAGTGATGCGGATGAGGGCTCCAATTCCGGAATGCTGCTCTGGGTGCTAGACAAAGTGTGGTCCCCGGACCAGCAGCCTCAGCCCCACCTGGGAAGTGCTTAGAAAGGCAGAATCCCGGGCCCTACCTAGACACGCTGAATGGGAATCTGCATTTTAACAGGATGGGCAGGGGCTGTGCCTGCACCGTCCCTCGTGCCAGGTGCTGGGTGGGCGGTGTCCGGGAATACGTTCCCTTGTCACGAGGACCCTATCCCTCAAGCTTGTGTCAGAAGATCTCAGCTTTTATTACGAGCGCGGCAGTGCCGGGGCCGCCTAAACAGGTTCTAGAAAGGTTATCTAACGCACAAGTGGCCTAGCCTCTCTCCCCAAGTTAGACTTCGGCTTATGAGATCTGGCTCTACGGTCATCCTGTTTGATCCCTGCATCCTGGCTGCCCACATTCCTGGCACTGTCCCCTGGACACAAGCCCCTTCACATCGCCCAGCTGGTTGGCTTGCATTCAAGGGGCCGCCTCCGGGGAAGGACGGGCTGCATTGCCCCAAGGTTGTGATCTAAGCCAGGCCGAGCCTCCTGCTCGCTGGTCCGCTCTCCTGCCGTCTTGCCGTCCCTTTTGATGTTCGCCAGGCACGCTCCCTTTAAATGAGCTGGAGAGAGGGGGCATCGGACCCGAGTTCCAAGAGTGGGACTCGGCTGGCGGAGCAGAGGTGGGAGAAGGAGGGAAGGCGTGTCATGGGGTGTCCCTGACTCACTGCCCGCATTCCCTTCAACCCACTCCAAAGAACCCGGAGTGCCCACTGTGTGCAGGGCGTGGTGCATTTCTTCTGCCCCTGCTTATCTGTCACTTATTAAAGGTCGTTAAAAATTAATTCGACTTGAGATTGATATTGAAATGCTGGCTTCTCCTGACAGGTTATAAATAGCTGCTTTGAGTCCAATTTGGGGTTTTGATTTAAAAAGAAAAAAAAAGGAAGCTATCAGGCATCCATCTGTGATTGAATCAGAGCTTCTTCCCCCTCCTCTCCCAGAACCCATCGTCGAAGGCCATGACTACTTTCCCTGCTCAGAGAAGATTGTGTATGGAGCTTTAATGTCCCCTGGGGAAGTGAGACCATTACAGAAAAAGAAAAAAAAAATGGACCTATTTCCATCTCTATTCCAATACACACAACCTAATTAAGATTTTATAAACACTCACCCAACAGGAAAACACACACACACACACACACACACACACACACATTCGCACACACCTTAATTAGCAAGGCAAATATCGTCTAGATTAAGTGGTTTTTCTTGCCTGTTTCTGTCCAGCTTTAATTAGGCGTCTGTCATGAGGAGGGTGTCATGCAGTAGAATTGTCTCATTTTGATTCTTTAGGTGCGTTGTTGGGTGGCAGATCCCCTTGTTTGCCCCTTTCCAAGGGAGTCACTGCTCAGTTTTCCTCGCCTGCTGTCGGCCCCGGGAGGAAACAGAAAGACTTTGTCTCCCAACGGCCACCTCTCCATGGCCTCCCTGTGACACCAGCTCCCCAGGGCCAGGACTCTCGTGAAACTGACCTTGGCAGAGCCACACCTGTGGGATTGCCTGGTGGCAGCAGGGTCCTGCCCGCACGCTCTGGAGCCCAGCTCTGGGGACAGGAAGCTCGGGCTCCCTGTGACCACCCCCCCTTGACCCCCACTTCCCAAAGCGCCAACAGTGCCATCTCCCCACTACGGTACTGTCTTGGCTTGGCCCTGCCAACGGCTGTCCCCCCGCCACCCCCCCCCCCCCGGGTCCCTGCTGCCACGCTTTCCCCAGTGGAAGAAAATACAGAAGATAATTAGCTTTCTCTTCCTTTTCGGGTCCCTGGGGCTGTTTGGAAAAGTACATTTTTTTTCACACGTGTAGAAAATTAAATTTGTTGTGTTTTTGAGCAGCATGAGAGGGAGGCGACACGTCCCTGGCTCCTTTGGGCAGACTCGGGGTGGGTAGGGGGCAGGTGAAACAGCTCTTCTTTCTTCCCTTCCCTTCCCTCCCCTCCCCTCCCCTCCCCTCCCCTCCACTTTTCGTTCTTTTCTTTTCTTTTTTAAGATTTTATTTATTTATTTGAGGTGGGTGGGCAGGGGCAGAGAGAGAAGCTGACTTCTCGCTGAATGGGGAGCCGCACCTGGGACTCAATCCCAGGACCCCGGGATCATGCATGATCTGAGCTGAAGTCAGCCCGCTCAACCCACTGAGCCACCCAGGCGTCCCGGAAACGGCTCTTCTGAGGACAGTGCCTGGGGACAGGGAGGGGCAGGGACATGCCGGCTCTTCTGAGGACAGTGCCTGGGGACAGGGAGGGGCAGGGACATGCCGGCCCACCCAGACTGCTACCTGGCCTCCTGGGCAGCTTCCGCCTGGGAACAATTCTTTGTTTCCTGGAACAAAGCCACCAGGGGGAACCCGATCAAAGAGGTGGTAGTAGGTGCAGGAAGAGCGGGGTGAGCGGCAGCGGAGACCCAGACTCGTGGTGACTTCTGAGCATGCGCCATGACGGCGTCACTCCTCGCTGGACCACCCTCCTCGCTGGTGCACACGTGTGGGAACCATCCGGCTCATTCACGCGGGGACCGGGGCCGGGAGGCACGGGAGGGAGAACGTAAAGGTGTGAGGGTACTGATCCCATTTAAAAGATGGTAAAAGTGAGGCACTGTTGCAATGGCCTGGGGCGGGGGTTGCGGATTCTGTGAACTCACCCGGGATCTCAGTGCTTGGAGACAAAGAGAACTCGTTCTTAGCTTCCTGCACCCCAGAGGGAGGAAGGTTGGGCTCTTCTCTCTGCCCAGCAAATGCAGAAATAGTGGCAATCTCTGCAAAGAAGGGAAGAAGGACTTGCTGCACGGGCATGAAAGAGAAGTTGCTGGTAGGGATTTATTTTTAATTCAATGATAACTTCTCAAGTGCGAGTGGACTCACAGGGAGTCACACAGCCCACCTTCAGGGTATTTAGGGACTGAATGTAGAACGATTCACCACCAAAGCAACGGTAGCCAGAGAGCTATGTCTGGGGACACGTGGACATGTGAGGGCGGGGCCGGGTGTCCAAGCCTGGCTGCCCAGCCTCCCTCCCGCCGCCCACCTGGGTGCCCCGCCGTCCTCTGGGGCCATCACTCCCCCTCCCACTCTGGGGACAGCTGCTGCCGCCGCCGCCGCCGAGGCAGCCAGGCCCTCGTGGATTAGCTGAAGTGACACTCACTGTGTATACACATGTTGACAATCAGGGCCAGATGGTGGAGTGTTGGACACGTTTCAGTGCCACTCCAGCGTGCTTAGCGGGGCCGGGCTCTGCACGTGGTGCCACCGGGGCACGGGGAAGGGGCCACCCCTTTCTCCGACACCAGCCCTGGATTCGCTCTTGATCTGAGAGGATATTTATTAGCCCTCACTTAAAAGCAGCCTTAGCTTGCCAGCTGTCAGAACTTTTTATCAAATCTCCTGAAATTCTGCAGACAGAAAAAAGAAACATAACCCACTCTGATATCTTTCAGAGTTCCTTTCCTTTTTTTTTAAATAAATAAATAAAGTGCACTTGATGGAAAGGAGCTTGCAAACCATCACCGATGACAGTGTTTATGTTGCCAAATTATTTGTACTAGCAGGAAGAGAGGGCGTACTGAACACGGATCAAACGGAATGATTGTTTACCAAACTATAAAGACACCCTTAAGTGACATGATTAAGGAAAAAGGGAGGAGGGGGAGGAGACTGGCAGAGCGCCAGAGACCGAGTCAGATAAATCTGTGTGTCACCATCTGCTTCCCCACAAACAGTGGCAAAAGGCCCATCAAGGTCACCTGCATGCTGGAGCCAGAAGGAAAGCCAGACTATGGACCCCTGAACCGCCTGGAGCCCAAATTTCCAGCTTGGGTGATGGATATGAGGACCCTCCCCTACCCACCCTGAGAAACATGCCCTTAGAACAAAACCTGTGAAAACCGGACATAACACTCGAGAAGAAAAGAAAGAAAGACTAGAAATAGACTCTTGGAATCTCCATAAGGTAGAAAGTAACCAAAGTTTTTGGAAGGAACATTCCAGAACTCCTCCAACAGAATGAGGGCCTCTCATTCAGATTATCCCTCTGGGAGGTTGTACATTTATTCCAGGGATGTGGCCATGGTGGAAAAAATCGTATTTTGAAATTCACCTTTTGAGACTGACTTTAGAGTTGGTTCATGAGCAATGTTTTAACTTGAGCTGTGTCTGTGGAGGAGGAGAGGGCGGGGGTGAAGGTAGGCGGATGAAGAAGGTAGGGGATGTATTCTGCTGATGGCAGAATTCTGGATCAGTTTGCATCAGAGCACATTCCAAATGGTGATTCACTGACCACTGCCCCCCCCCCCCCAGGAATCTGGTCCCAAAGTCAAGGTAATTCCAAAAGGGAGCTCCAGACGTGTTTTCAGCAATAGCAGCCCGTCTGAGCATTACAGAGCGGCGAGTATGAAAGAGGAAGAAGATTCCATGCTCTTGAAAGAGCATATGCGTGCACATGCGCACACACACACCTATCAGGGGACACAGAGACTGGCCCCCAGTCACCTGAACAGCCCATGTATTCAGCTCCTCAGACAAAGGCAGGCCCAAGTCAGGCGTTTGGATCTGTTTTAGTCGCCGACGAATTCCCAGCACCTAGCAAATGCTCGATAAATATTTCCTGAATGTGGACCAAGGACACAACAGATGAGGGTTGGAGGAGGAAAAAGTGAGTGTGGTCGCCAGACTCTGGGACGAACTCATGCCCCCCATCTCCTGATATTCACATCTGTGTGGTCTCTTCCCACGCTGTGCCAGGATAGGTCTCTGGGACCAAGGGAATATGGCGGAAGCAACGGTATGTCTGGGGTTAGGTTAGGAAAGACACGGCCGACTGGGGCAAGCCAGCTGCCAGGTCAGAAGCCGCCCCAGGGAGAGGCCCCCACAGAGGGGAGCCGGGGCCTCCCATGATCGCCACTTGAGTGACCCCCTCTGCGTGCGGAGCCCCAGACCCCACCACAACACCGCGGCCACAACCTCCTGAGAGGCACTGAAACCCAACCCCCCAGCCGAGCTGCTTCTGGAGTCCTGACTCCCCGAATAAAGTGGGGGATAGTAAAC
This sequence comes from Procyon lotor, assembly GCA_028646535.1. Taxonomy (NCBI): domain Eukaryota; kingdom Metazoa; phylum Chordata; class Mammalia; order Carnivora; family Procyonidae; genus Procyon; species Procyon lotor. Next base: position 7,473 of record JAQQSY010001477.1, on the reverse strand, counting down.
GTGTGCTTTTTAAGCCACTGCCTTTTGGGGTGATTTGTTCGGCAGCAGTGGTAACTGGTACAGGGAGAGGATGGCGGAAGCCTGTGCTAGATCCGCACCTCTGCTCTCCCTCCCAAGGCTGTATTTTACCCACACCCTGATCCTTTTCTCCCAAATCTGTCGCGGGGATAAAGAGAAGGATGTGGCTGGAGATACGTATCTTTTAGTAAGGTTTGCAGCCTTCCCGTGTCTCAGGAACCAGGCTCTGCTCTTCACACGCATCCCCCACACTCCAGAAATTTCTTCCCCCGTATCAGAAGAGGTGGCTCCATTTCTTTCATGACTTTTCCTTTGCCTTATTTTGTCATTTGACTTTCCAGGGTACTGTCTGGACCCCAGCTACAGCACCTGGCTTCTATTAGGTACTCAGTAAATATGTCCTGAATAAACGAATGAGTGAATGAATGAATCGACAAATGGCCAAGTCCTCATTTATGCTACTTATAACAGGGGCTTCCCGGGGCCGAGCTCTCCCCTGGGATCAGGGCCTGGACAGGGTGGCGGGGATAGGGAAGGGAACCGATGGGCTCATTATTATTGCTTAGGCTAATGAGCTGGGACTGAGAAGTAAAACAGCAAACTGCAGGATGGAGAGAGACCGAGACGTCTCTGGCCGTGATGATCTAGAAGACACAGCAGCAGACTGAGAATCAGCCAGTTTTCATCACTGGGTAATGAACCCAAATGCTGGAATTAAAGGAATGGTTGGCTGGGAAAAGGAAGGAGTCCTTCTCATTCTCCTCCGTCGGGAGGCCCAGGGAAGCTCTGGGGCACCAGAAGAGACGTGGGACGGGGAGAAGCACTCAGGTGGGCATCTCTCCATTTTGTTCCAGACAGAATGAGTCCATCCCCACCTGGAGCAAGAAATTCAACCTTCGGGCAGAGCCAGCTTCCTCCTCTGGCCGCCATCACCTGGGCCCCTGCAGACAGCCTCCTGAAGTCTTGGGGATCTATTCCGACCAAAGAGCCCGGAGCCTGTGCTGTGAGCAAGGGGGTTCTGGGCACGGGACAAGAGCCCCTGTCTCCCAATGTGGACGGAACATGACTTCCCTGATTCGACATCGGGAAGAGTGTTCAGGACCTTGGGCCTCCACTTTTTTGACTTTCCAGGTTTTACAAATAAAAAGAAGGATACCCAGTACAATTTGAATTTCAGATAAATGGCGAATAATTCACTTAGTATATATCCCAACTATGGCACAGGATATACCTATACCAAACTTTATAGCAAACAGATTTCCAGAATTTACAAATTTAACTCGTCATCGTGTATTCTATCTGGCAATCCGACGACAATTCCCCTCTGCAGCCTACCCTTTCTACCCTCTCCTAGTCCCTGCAGTGACACGGGTGGTTTGAGATACCGAAGCTTATCTCTGGACCAGCCTTACCGAGACGCCAAGATGAATGGTGTGATTTAAGGAGAACGGCAGTAACGGTCCCACTTACTATTGCCCCATGACAAAGCACTCCAAAACTTAGTAGCTTAAAGCACTATTTTATTATGCTCAGAGATTCTGTAAGAGTTTGGACAGAGGGTGGCAGGCAGGACTTGCTTCTGCTCCATTATCTGGGGCTTCCGCTGGAAAGACCCAATGGCAGGGACGACTCACCTGGGGGAGGCTAGACTCACCTGGAGGGTGAGCCTCACCTCTCCGGAGGATGATGCTGATGGTGGGACCTCAGCTGCCCTACAGGAGTCCCTGCACAGTAGCTTCTTCGTGTCCTGGTAGGTGAACTTCCAGGCAGCTCAGGGATCCAAAGGTGAGCGCCCCAAGAGATCCCCGCGGACGTTGTGTGGCATTTTCTGACCTAGTGTTACTTGCGCCATAATCTCGTGGGGGGGAACCGACACCACCAACCCGGATACAAGGGGAGGAGGAGGGACCCATCCTCTCGGTGGCTGGAGGGTCCAAGAATCTCAGGCGTCTCTTAAGCCGTAGCAGATGGAGGCGAGGGGTGTGCGGAAGGAGCCTGAGAAGGCGCCAGACGCGGGAAATGGGAAAGTTCTGGTGGCACCGACGAGCTGCGCGGGGAGGCCTGGTAGGAGTGGTGGGTGGTGGGACGCTCCCAGGGGTCCAGGGGTCGTGGGGCCCGGGTGCGAGGGGCAGTGACGGGTTCCAGCGGAAACCATCGCCCAAGGGGCGGGGGTGGGAGGCGGCGGAAAGCATCGGAGAAGTTCCGGTGCTGCGGCAGGTTTACACGGCGCTTCATCAAAATCGTCTGCCACGGAAACTGCGTTCGACTGACACCATCTGCATTGCTCCCGCTCACAGCCCCCCAGGCTCCCTCTCCACTCCCACCCATCTGCACACACGGCTCTGCGGCCCCCGTCTCGGCTCAGAACAGAAACATCTGCCTGCAGCAAAGCGCGCTCCTCCCACCTCGCCTAAGAAGGGTTTTGGCTGCCAGCGTGCGGCCTGGGGACCAATTCTGCAAACCTGGGAGCTGCCTCCCTTTGAGGCCGGGCGGATGTACGCGGTGACTTATAGAGAGCAGAGACTTTGGTGGGAACAAAGAGGCACGGGGAGGGGGGCGGGGGGCGCTCTCTGAGGCCCCACACAGTGCATTGCACACCCCTGTCCCTTTCCACTCCCCAGCGCTGCCTCGGGGAGGCGGGAGCCACGTTAACCTTGGGCCTTTTTGCCTGGAGAATCGGGATGCTCACAGCAGCCCTCCTCCCCAGCGCACCTGCCTCTGGGAAGCCAGCAGCCGGCCTGACTGTTGTTTGTGGTGGAGGGAGCCGGCACCACATGGAGACCGTGCCTTTTGAAGCCTGAGTTAATTGGATTTTACAGCATCTTCTCTTGCCTGCCTCGTCCTTATTAAATGGCAGAGAGGAGAGAAGGAGAGAAGCAGCTGATCATCAAACGGGGAAAGGAAAGGTTAGGACAATGGCCTCTTTGTGGAAAGTAATCAATTCTCAGCCTCCCCCACCAAACCTCCCCGTGTAGCCGCTCAAACAGTGCCTAGAATCTAGGGAGAGCGCAAAAAGGTTAGCTGTCTTTATTACTATTCCTATCATTACTGGCCTTGAAGAGAGTTGTCATCTCAACCACATACCTACGTAATCGTGAGTGTGCCCGAGCGCGCAGGGCATCTCATGCTTTCCCGCCCAGCTAACCCGTGCCCTGGGAGGACCTGCCACAGACGCGGGAATGCAGTGCCCTAGATCTGCCGTTTGGGAGGAGAAGTGCCTCGTAGAGCCCAGAGCTGCCGCTGCTGAGTCACCTCGCCTTCCTTGCCCCCCTGTGTCCTGCCAGATCTGTAATAATGGGGTTCAAGGAGCAATGCAGAGTCACTCCTTCACCCTGCATCCCTGCGCCCATCGTTGAATTTAAAAGAGGGGCTCATTCAAAATGGGGCTGGCAAAACGGACTAGTGCGGTAGACTGGATTTCCAGCCGGGTGCTTCACTCCCCTGTGGGAGAATTACACAGCCGGGCCTATGTCGCGGCCTCAAGGAAGGCGGGGTGACCTCCCCCACCCTTGACACCAGGCCTTCCCCTTGAACCTGCTTTGGCCAGCAGGATACAAGCAGATGCAAAGTAAGCAAAAGCTGGAAAATGGGCTTGCATGAGCACCCTGCCCGCTCAGGCTTGTGCCACCCCCAGGAAAAGGACAGGGGCTGCCCGCTTGTGGGTCTGAGGCGGATGAGAGACTCAGAGAGCCGACCTAGTTCCAGCCACAGCCTGAGACCAGTTCCGCTGATCCCCAGAAGAACTGGAGGGCCACCTGGCCAGCCTGCGGAGAATAAATGAGCCCCAGAATGGAGGCTCACCGGCACAGCCACTGAGACTCTGTGTGTGGTTGTTCCTGCATATCTCTACTGTGGCCATGAGGAACCGATACCTGGCACCACACCCTGTCTACAGAAACACATTCTAGATATACTGAAAAATAAATGGGGAAAAAAAAATCCAAAAAAATAAAAATAATAAAAATTTAAAAATTGAAGCATAAATACATATTTAGAGGACTCTCCAAGCTTATGTGCAATGGAAAGTTATGAAGAAAAAAAGACCAAGACTAAACTATGGGACAATTAGACATCCCTGTATTATAAAGCATGATAAGCCTATTGGAAATAGAAAACCATGCCTGCTAAGAATTCAATTTAATTTTTGTCCCATTTCTTTAAACTTTATCCAAGGAGTGGTGTGTAGGAATTTAGGGCAGCCTCCCTTGGCAGAGAGGTAGGAAGATATTTTAGGTAGCCATCAGGATGTCAGAGGGAAAAAGGAACAGCTTGTAGGGTCAAGAAGAGAGAGAACAGAGCCCCAAGGACACAAAGAGGGAAATAAGGCTCTGTGCAAGGTTTGAACATGGGATCCCATCCTGACACATGGCGTGGTGTTCAGACCCAGCCTGGAACTATGGCCAGGACATTGCTCATGCATCCTAGAGCCGTTGGACAAAGAACCTTTTCCAGCACTTTGGGTCATGTTCACAAACCTGTGTGTGCATAGGAACAGCCATTCCTTGTGCCTCGGAGCCAAGCCAGCACATGCTCAGTCCGGCTATGAATGGGCACCAGCACTGCGAGGGGTCAGAGCCTTCACACCTTGAATCATCTGGCCTCTAGGAAGGAAACACTTTCACGTCCCCAGTCCTATGTCCTACGCGTGCCCTAAGGAGACCACCAGGCACCGAGGGGTTGACTGAGACAGAAGCCCTACAGTGGAACTTTGGGATTGTCCCGGGCGCCCCACAGCTCCTTGAACTGGGGATAAGGGTGAGCAGACATCCTTGTAACAAAGAAGCCAAATTGTGTATCCCAGGTCCTCATTATTCCAGAAAAAGTGGAATTAGAACCCAAAGGCCACGAAGTGAATATGCTGAAAAGACAGAAAGAAATAACCGTTTGTGGCTTTATATTTGAAGAGAAACTACAATCGTGTAATAGTAGCTTACATTTAACAAAGTTGGCCTGGGACTGCAACTCTTCATAGCTTTGAATGAACAAAGAATAAGTCAAATGTTGATCTGGGGGGGCATAATTTTTCTGACAAGATTGTCTGATAGCTTGATACAACATCCTTGATTCCACATTTGACTTTCACAGCACAGTCGTAAAGAGGACATTTTTGCAAAAAATATTTGAAGGCGTCATCAATTTTCCCAATGGCCTGTCTTAATCCTCTAAAATTCAAATATCTCTCTTTTGAAGCTCCTGTCATTTCATCAGCCTGGTAGATTTCTTTTTTCTGTAATTGTTAACTGGCTGAATTCTGCTATTTCCTCACTCGCTAGTAGCTCTGCATGGGATTCAAATAATTCTCAAAAATCACTTTGATCAACCTCAAGAAACGTTGCATCTTTGGCAAAATTTGAAATTGTTTTGCATGCTACTCAAGCATGTTTATAACATATGGCTAACAAGAGCAGACAAACCTCCAAATCCGATGGAGAAGGATGGGAACAGATGTGATCGGTAAGGGGCAGGGGTGTGCAAGACCGACAGCCCACAAGTGGATATTGTTGTGTTTGAGCAACCTTTTTTCCCCTCTTCAACCTTATAAATTTAGGGAGTCAGGTCATGTGGACTCGGTAAACAAGGACCCCTATCAGTGATCAAGGGACATTAACTCTAATATGTAAAGAGCTCATGCAAAGCAATGAGAGAAAAAAAATGGACAGAGGCAGAAGCCTATTATGAAAAACAAGAAAGAAATGCGAGAGGTTAATAACCAGAGGAAATGATGCTCCTCTTCATCGTAAACAAAGAAACACACAACGAAGCAGTATTTCGCCGTCAAATGAACATTTTTTTAAATTAGAATTCTCACTGCTGCCGAGGTTATGAAGAACCAGGCCTTCCTCAGACACTGCTGGTGCCGTGTAAATTGGTACAGGCTTTCCAAAAAGCAAATGCAAAGCTGAATCCAGCCTTAAAATTATTTCAGCTGCCTCATATTTTTTTATAAAGTCCCATGTTGCCTGTTCATATCCTCACATCATTCTTAAAACGAACAAAGACTAAATCAAATGTTGATTTTGAGGGCGTCATTTTTCTGGAGGAAAAAAAATCATCCAATGGCACAAAACAATATCCTCCACTGTGAGTGAAGTTAATTGCTTTTTCAGCTCCTTCTAAAGTTTGATCTCTCACTCGGAAGCCAGGAGGCACAGGAAATAAAGACTTACCATCTGAGTGTCCCCACGGAAGCGGCACGGAGCCAGGCTGAGTGGCATCAAGGCACCAATGCTGAGTAAGAAGAGGCTCCTGCCCCAGCCAAGGGGCTCCTAGCTCACTGGCCTTGGATTCCCTGCTCAGCAAAAACAGTGTCAATTACTGCCTGGTGGGTGCGCCCCCAGGCGGTGAGGATCTGGAACGTGAAACTCTTGCTGCCCAAGAATCCCCCAATATGCCAACAGGAACATCTCAATGATTTCTCCAAAGAATGTTTTATTCCCCACCCCTCAACCTCCAGTTCCCCAACTGTGCCTTCAGAGGCATTGCTTTCTCGGGCTGCCTGGCTCCTCATTGCCTGCAGAGATAAACACTCTTCCAATCCGGACAGCTCTGGATCCTTGCCATCTGATTCCACCTCGCCCATCCACTATTAAAGCCTCGGGTCTATGAATTGTCCTCACGTTTTCTCTGCACCCTTCCTCCCCCATTCTAATTCTGTGTCTTCATGCATGCTATTCCCATGTTTATCCCCTTCTTTTTTTTCAAAAATCTCTTTATGATTGTAAATATGATGCTTGCTCAATGTAGAAATTCATAAGTGCACAGAAACTTTGAAGGAAATCTAAAGACTCCTTAACCCCAAATTCCTTGTCCTGACATTCAATGTTCTTCATGACCTCAGCCCAGCCCACCTGCCCCATGGGAGTTCCTAACACACAGTCCCTCACTCCCCGCTGTCCCAGGAGTGCTTCCTCTTGCCTCTGCACCCACAGCCACCAGCCCGTGAAGCCCCTGGTCTCTGCCTGTCCAAATCCTGGGGAAAGGATGAGCAGGTGGGGAGCTGGTTCTCATCCTGATTCTCACACTAGCCATGCAACTTTACACTGATCATTCATCTTCCTGGGGTTCAGGTTCCTCACCAGCTAGCTGGACAGCCTCTGCCCCAGCCACACCAGAGGAGTGGTCTAGGGGTGCACCCACAGGCATGGGACAGGCTGCTGAGAGATACCTTGCCCATGTGAAGGGCCCTCTCTTCCTAAGGGCCAAGCCCAAGGCATGTGCACCCCCAGGGCCCCTTCCTGTAGCCCCCCCGGCCTGTTGTCCACACTAACACAAGACAGGAGACAGTCTGGAGTTAAAAGGACCAACAACCCACCAGAATGGCATCAAGCTGACTCTAGACTAGGACTTTTGAGATAAAGCAAATGCAGCAGGAAACCTTTTCTGAGCTTCCTTTATCTGGCTAAAGCCGAGTTCCCCGAGCATCCAGCTTCCCCTAACCATGCTCTGAGTACCTCT
>JAQQSY010001476.1:0-14351 GCA_028646535.1 Procyon lotor | reverse complement strand
AGGACATCCAAATGGCCAACAGACACATGAAAAAGTGCTCCACATCACTCAGCATCAGAGAAATACAAATCAAAACCACAGTGAGATACCACCTCACACCAGTCAGAATGACTAAAATTAACAAGTCAGGAAATGACAGATGTTGGCGAGGATGTGGAGAAAGGGGAGCCCTCCTACACTGTTGGTGGGAATGCAAGCTGGTACAGCCACTCTGGAAAACAGTATGGAGGTTCCTCAAAAAGTTGAAAATAGAGCTACCCTATGACCCAGGAATCGCACTACTGGGTGTTTACCCTAAAGATACAAACGTCATGATCCGAAGGGGCATGTGTACCTGAATGTTTATAGCAGCAATGTCCACAATAGTCTCTTATACATTTTAATACCCTTGTTCTGTCTTCTGAATTAAAAAAAAAAAAGTTTGAAAGAGAAGATAGTTTATCTAGGAGGATACTAAATAATACAAGTTAAAGCTGATGGTAGGCGCCTGGGTGGCTCAGTCGTTAAGCGTCTGCCTTCGGCCCAGGTCAGATCCCAGAGTCCTGGGATCGAGCCCCGCATCGGGCTCTCTGCGCGGCAGGGAGCCTGCTTCTCCCGCTACCATTCCCTCTGCTTGTGTTCCCTCTCTCGCTGTGTTTCTCTCTGTCAAATAAATAAAATTAAAAAAAAAAAAAAAAAAAGCTGATGGTAGCTTGAACCCAGATAGTAGCAATACAAGCAGTAAGACTCAAAAAAAAAAAAAAAAAAAAAGAACTAGCTCTAAACTAAGTGTAGGATTCAAAAATAAGAGAGAAGCTCTTATTCATTGCTGATGGGAATACAAAATGCTACAGACACTTTGAAAGACAGTTTGGCAACTTTTTATATAACTGAATATACTCTTTCCATATGATCCATCAATCTTGTTCTCTTTGATATTTACCAAAAAGAATTAAAAACTTATGTTCACACAAAAACCTGCATACGGATGTTTATAGCAGCTTTATTTATAATTGCCAAAATGGAAGCAACCAAGATGTCCTATAGTGATTGGATTAAACAAACTGTGGTATATCCAAACAATGGAATATTATTTAGCACTAAAAAGAAATGAGCTATCAAGCCATGAAGAGACAAGTAGTAAACTTAAATGCATATTACTAAGTGAAAGAAGTCAATTTAAAAAGGTTACATACTGTGTGTTTCCAACCATATGACATTCTAGAAAAAGAAAAACTATGGAGATTGTAAAAAATCACTAATTATTATGGGAAAGAGAGAGATGAGCAGACAGAACACAGAACATTTTTAGAGCAGTAAAACTAAAATTTTTGATGCTATAATTGTGGATACATGTCATATACATTTGTCCAAACTCACAGAATGCACATCACCAAGAGTAAACTCCAGTATAAACTATAAACTGAGTAATAATGATATGTCAGTGTACGTTCATAGATTGTAACAAGCATACCACTCTGGTGGGATATGTTGGTAGTGGGGGAAGCTATACATGAGTAGGGGTAGGCTTTATGCGAAATCTCCGTACCTTCTGTTCAATTTTGCCAGGAATCCAAAACTGTTCTGAAAAATAAAGCTTACTTATAAAAAAAAAAAGATAGAGAGGAGTCAAAAATTACTCCATGTGTTTTTTGTTCTAAGCCACTGAATAATAATGGAATTGTCTTTTACTGCAGAAATTGTGAGAAATAGATTTGAGGTTTAGTAGGAGGAAGATGAGAAGCCCACTTCAGAAATTGTACCATTTATGATACCCACTGGAAGTCTAAACAGGGAAGCTAAATAGGTGGTTAGATTCATAACAAAACATTTTTTGAGCATGCACATAATCATATAATTTGTATGATCCTTTTTAAAAAAAATACTAAAAGGCAAATTTTAGCAAACTTACGATGAATAAAAAATCTTTGGGGAAGCAATCTGGGGTGATCTTTGAATCCATACATGTAGAAGGCTAAAGGTAAGACAACTGTAATACAAATCATAAACTGAATTGAATGAAAATGTTATGAACCTAAAAATATAGAAATGGTAAATATGCAAAGGAAAGAGGGCAGGGGAAGAGAGTGTGGGAGACAATTTAGAAAGGCTCATTTCCTCCTCTTTGTAACCAAGTTCTCAAAATTACATAATTTAAAGTGGAAAATCAAGTTATAAAGCTGCAATCATATTATGATTTATAAACTTAAATACTAGACTATTAAGAAAAAGTCATTACCTTATTAAGAAACAGTAAGTGTGCTACCCATTTCTCTTCACTCTCACTACTTCAGGGTGTGTCTCTACACATTACAACTGCCAACATCTGATTTTTTTTTAATGAGAACTTGGCTTTCTGTTGCAAAGAAAACATTTTGTCCAACCCAAATGGCAGCTTAGAAGTGCCAGAAAATTGGGGGGCCTGGGTGGCTCAGTCGTTAAGCGGCTGCCTTTGTCTCAGGTCATGATCCCGGAGTCCTGGGATCGAGTCCCACATCGGGCTCCCTACTCTGCGGGAAGCCTGCTTCTCCCACTACCTTTCCCTCTGCTTGTGTTCCCTCTCTCACTGTGTTTCTCTCTGTCAAATAAATAAAATCTTTAAAAAAAAAAAAAAAGAAGTGCCAGAAAATTAACACCCCTTTGGATCAGCCTTCAATCAAAGACTCTCCCCCCTCAGACTGGATAACAATGAGACACAGACCTATGTTCTACATTGGCTGCTCAAGATTCTCCAGCGACACACAGTGGTAGCGGGAACTTTCTTTCCCTAGACTCCTACCTTTCTTCTCTGATAAAACATGGACTAGAATTCTTGAGTCTGGGTCTGATTTCTAGTGGGAAACAAGCTAAGACAGTTGGTGTGAGAAGTGGCTCCAGGGGGCAGATACTCATGATGAGATTATGAGACTGTATCACTTACCAACTAGAAGACAAAAAAGATCTTATTCCTTTTATGGTAAGAGGTGCTATTGCCAGGTGTGCTTTAGCTAGAATCAATCTTAGGATTGCACAGGTTAACTGAGGTAAATTTTGTATGACACAAACAGAGTGGATGGTCCACTAATCCAGTATCTCCAGCATTCAGTAGATAAGAAACCAATGCTTATTAAAAGTACTGGGGAGTTGGTTATTGTTAAGTGCAATTGAAGCACTGGGGGAAGAAATGAAAGTTTGTATCAGCCAATTACTAAATGAAGTCATGATGGAAAAGCCAAAAGACTTTTATAGCAGTATTTAAGGAGTCTCTGATATTTTGCAGCTGAAGGGAAGACTTGGCTGAAAATCAGACCCAAGATCTGATTTAGCGTAGCTGAATTATAATTAAGTATAAATTCAGAGCCTTGAAAATATTACCTATGTTAAAGTAAAGCCTGATAGGCCAGTGGGAATCTAGGACTTGGTTAGGAACAGCTAGGTAAATACTCATGAAAACTTGACTCCCCAGATTCTCTAGAACTTTCTAGTTCTGCAGAAGATGTCTCATTCCCCCCACCCTCACTCATTTCTAGCTTTCCTCTGCTAGCATATTTTCTTTACTTAGAAACCATGCAAAGTTACAGAGTTTTCATTTGAGGTAAATATATCACTACATTATCATTGGTGTCCTCAAGATTTGTCCCTACCTCCTTATATGGCTGAGGGGCCTAATAACAAGTCATGTCTTAGATGGCCTGAGATAATTCTGCCTTTGTTTCAAGATGGGAGGGTTATCATTAAAATGGTAACAAAATCAGGCAATATTTATCGGTAAGAATCAGGAAAACATGATTGGAAATAGACCTTGAAGGTGTTGAACAAATATAAAGGGAGAACATATGGTTGGATAAAGAAGGGTTTCTTGATATAAGGGCTCTCTCTCCTCTTTTTTTATAATTTTTATTATGTTATGTTAGACACCATACTGTACATCATTAGTTTTTTGTTTTTGTTTTTTTGACAGCAAGAGACAGCAAGAGACAGTGAGAGAGGGAACACAAGCAGGGGGGTGTGGGAGAGGGAGAAGCAGGCTTCCTGCTAAGCACGGACCCCAATGTGGGACTCGAACTGCGCCTAAGGCAGACGCTTAATGACTGGACTGAATGACCCAGGCACCACTACATCATTAGTCTTTGATGCAGTGCTCCATGATTCATTGTTTGCATATAACACCCGGTGCTCCATGCAATCCATGACCTCCTTAATACCAATCACCAGGCTCACCCATCCTCCCCAAACCCCTCTTTGACTCAAGATTTACAATTCAGACAGGGACACATGGAGCCGAATCTGAAATTCATTGCAAAGATGATCCCTCGAAGCTTGAATCAAACAATGAGTTTGCCAAAACTGCCTTGGCAGAGTGTTTAGGAAATAATCTAAAGACTAAAATGGTTAGGTATTCTAACATTGATTTAATACATTAGAATAGAGCACAAAATAGTTGGCTACATTCCCAAGAAGGCTTAAAGGACATTCCTTTCACCAAAATAATGAGAGATTTGTTTGTGAGATCAGCATTGCTGGGAAACCCAATGATACATTTTCTCTGTAAGCAAATATTGGCAGGATCTGAGGATGCTATGGAACTAGCTCCCTAGTTATGATGGGGATAATAGAATTCTAAAATAGGAGAAGCCAGAAGGAAGCACTTACTCATCATTAGCAAGTGGACATAATTATCACAAAAGACAGAAGAAACAGAATGGCAAATTGGTATTTTTAAGGACAAGATAAATATGTAGCCAAATAAGGTGTTTTTTGACTCACAAATAAAATAAATTTTAAAAAGCATGAACCAAAGTCTGATGTTGGCCCTACGTAACATATGTAACCTAGTTATATTTCAGTTCCAGAAATGAACACGTTTTAAGACCCAGAGACCGTTGACTAAAAAGAAGGGCAGATGATTTTGAGGATGATTCTATATTTCTACAAATATATATTGTAGGATTTCTACAATTATTTCCCTAGAGAAACCAATGGTCATTTATATGAGTAATCGGACACTGGAGGAATAGGAACACCGGTGTGTGTGTGAACTGTTAGATACAAGGTCTAAACTGACAATGACCTCATTACTGAAGAAGGGGGCATACAGATGCCAGAATATAAATGAAGTCCTCATCTGATTCATCTCAGAGTGGGTGGAATGGTCTGTGGACCCACCCTGTGTTTATTTCATTACTTATCAAAAACTTAATAAGGATACTTATTATACTTACCTCAATTGAACTCTCATACTGTTTTCCTGAATTGTAGTAGAAAAGACATCATACTAGGAAAGACTATACAAATTCCCAAAATCACCTCTTTCTTCATTGGCCAAAACAGTGAATCAGAAAGAGTGCCATGTTCTGAGCATAATGGTAATGCTTTAGTGTCATCCTCAAAGACTTAAAGAATGCAGAATAGCAGTACACATTGTTTATCTACTTGATTTACCAATTTTGTTTTTGCAGAAAACCCAACTGGAATATAAAGAGTAATAGTGGATACTATAAACTTAACAACCCTGGTTGCATCTGATGTGGTAGATCTTACTGTGAGTTAAACGTAGTATGATTGCCAATATTTGATCATTGTTACTAACTAAACTAACAGGGCATATCAACACAGGATCTGGTACTTAGCACACAGTTATTGATCTGACAAATTCATTTCATTTTCATTTCATAACAACAAATAGAATCAGAAGCCGTTTGTATTGGGTTGGACAGAACATATAACCATGGTATTATACCAGGATTTCCATTTTTTTTCTTTTTTTTATTTAATACAGTCTGCAGAATGCTTGATTGTCTTTGGGTATTATATAACATTGTGCTGGTCCATTATAGTTATACAGTCATGGTAAATAGGACTGGAGAGCAAGAAGTGCAATTATGTTGGATTCTCTGGTTGGATTTATGCATACTAGAGGGTATTTGATAAATCCTACAATATATTATTTAGACACCAGGCATATTGGTAAAGTTCTTAGTAGTTCAATGATCTGGAAAATGCCAGAGGACCATTTTCAAGAAGAAAGGAAAAGTGATTATATCTCCTACCACTAAAAGGGAAGCACAGTACTTGATTGGCTCTTTTGGATTTTAGAGACAGGATTTACAACACTTAGGAATCCTAATTGGGTCTATATACTGGGTGATTCAGAAGACTATCAGACTGTGGTCCAAAAATCTTCTCAAGTGGCCTATATGACCTGGCAGATAGTATAATACTACAAGTATCTGTGACAGATTATAAATACTGTGTGAAATCTCTGGCACAATCTGTGTGAAATCTCCTAACAGAGTCAGAGCACAAATCTCTAAGATTCTGGAGCAGAGGCACACTTTCTGCAGCAGATAACTTTAAAATAATGTTTTTAAAGCCCTGCCTGGTGTACTGTTGGACTCTGGTATACTATGTACATTACCATAGGACACAAAGTAATCATGCAAACAAAATTATCCAGAGCAGTATTCTCAGACTCCCTATGTCAAAAAGTCAGGTGGGCACAGCATTAATCCATTGTGACACACACATCTGGAGGGCACAGGACATTTATACAAATAGGTGGTATAGACTTCTATGTCACCTATTTTTGCTGTGATTACCTCTTTCACTCAGCTTGCTCCTAGGGCTTTGTGGGGTGATCAAAGAGGAAACCTTGTGCTTAGTTTATGGATGGGCCATTTTGATATGTAGTTGTGAGTTCAAAATGGGCCTCTGTTAACACTACAGCGTCATGCAAATGTGGCTTTCAGAAAGACTGATGAGGAAAAACCCCTACTGTGCAGACCTATAAGCATCGAAGCTCTTGTAGCCAAGTTGTTGTGTAGAAAGATGTGGCTTGAGTAAGGACTGTACATGGACTCATAGCCAGTGACAAATGGCTTGTTTGGTTGGTCATCATCCTGAAAAGAGCAGATTAGAAGGTCGAAGGAAAAGATGTTAGAGCAATAAATATATGGATGGTCCTCCAAGAGTGAATGCAAAGTGTGCAGGTCTTATATCCTGCAATCTGAGAGCAATCACAGCAGTGGAGGCACTGAATAAATCAGTTGGCCTTGTCCAGCGGATATCAGCCAGCCTCTATCCTCAGCTACCCCAGTGTGTGGAGAAGCTACAGTGGCATGGGTGGACATAAGGCATGGACTCTACAGCATGAGATCCCTTGTCATCGCTGTTCATATCATTTCTGTTGCTACTGAATGTTCAACCTTAGAGATGTTGAGCCCATGATATGGTATCATCTTTCCAAGAAGAGTAATCACTTGACAGCAAATTGATTTCACTGAGCCATTTTTGCCCAGATGGAGTCTCTTTCATAAACCCTGGGAGTAACAATTATTTTCTGGGTATGGATTTGTACTGCTTATTCTGAGTGCCTTGGCCAGCATCACTATCCACAGGGTACTAAGTTATTGTCATGAGATGTTGCATAATATTATGTCAGACTAATAGACTTAAAGCAGCAAGAAAGTCTAACACTTGGTACATGAGCAAAGGATCCACTGGTTATTCCATGTATTTCATCAGCTGCATGCTGACGTATGTCTGGAACATTGGGATTGACCTTCAACCTGAGGCTACGATGCCAGCTTAGAGATGGCACCCTCTGGGTCTGAAATGATATCCTTCAATATTTGATGTACATTTTAACCAACAGTCATAATATGATATTGGTTCTGAAGTAGGTAAAGGTCCAGAATCCAGGAAGCAGAAGTAGGAAGGACCTCAGTCATCATCATTCATTGACCTTCTTTGGAAATGTGCGCTTCCTGTGCCTAAGGTTTAGGTTTTACTGGACTACAGATCTAGTTTCAGGGGCAATAGAATGTTTTTGCCAGGAGAAGCAGAGGAATGCTCAGATACAGTAAGAATCCTACTCTGTCTCCCCCCAAATATTTCTTTCTGTTATCACAGTAGCAGGCAAAGAAAAGAGTTATTATATAATAATAATAACTCTTTTTATTGAAGAGTTTCATATTTATTATGAAAAAATAATAACATTTTTTTCAAGATTTTATTTATTTATTTGACAGAGAGATCACAAGTAGGCAGAGAGGCAGGCGGGGGGCAGGGGGAAGCAGGCTCCCCACTGAGCAGAGAGCCTGATGCGGGGCTAAACCCCAGGACGCTGAGATCATGACCTGAGCTGAAGGCAGAGGCTTTAACCCACTGTGCCACCCAGGTGCCCCAAGAGTTATTATAATTAGTAAGGGAAATCCACCTCAATACATATAAGATAATATTGCTTTTAGATAGTGGTCATAGGGAGCAGGGAAATATGAGATTAAAGGAATTTCTGAGGACACCTTCTGATGCTCCCACGCCTTGTCCATGCAAAGGGACAATTGCCACAAACACAGTATATGAAATGCATCATAACTAGAGGACACGCAGAAGTGCTGATAAGCAATCTAGAGCAGATGGTAGAAATAGAAGGTTATGCATATCAGTTAGGACTCTAGGACCAGCTTTAGCAGTAGGGATTAGAGCTTGTCCTAGTAAACCCTTTTTTTATAAATCTAGCTCTTTTTAGAAATTGGGATAGGCCACCATCTCAAATAACTACCGATTGGTAGTTGGTATTGAACATGAGTGGATCTGAGTAGTGTAGGGAAAAGGCTCTAGCAGATGCTGTGAGTGTCATACTAATATTTCTGTGTCTTTTCCCTGAAGGGCACAACTACTTAAATTCCATTTCTAGCACTGGTATTTCTTTGTCCTAGGCTTTCTCAACTATTGATGTTGCTTCCTCTGACTATAAAACAAGCCAGAAGTGCAAGGAAATTAACTACACTGGGAGCAGCCCCAGGGGAGTTACTGATGTGGATTTGCATGTAATCACCTAGCATCCTTAACTTCAGATGAGATGATTCTGAGTAAAGCGTTTTACACTGGTGCTAACAGTTCCCTGGCAGGATTTCATCCCAGTCATCCCTGGTGAAGCTGGTTGGGTAATGTCACCTCAATGCCTTTCTTCCATGCTGCACTTTCCTGCCATCATCTCCCAAATAAATGACCTGACACTTGAATCTTTCTCTCAAGGTCTACTTCTGGGAGAACCTAAACAAAGGCACTAGTCTCATAATCCTGTAATTGCTTATTGTGGGGATTCAATAGTTTCTGTGTAAATCAATGAAATAGCAAGAATTTATATAAAGTTGTGGTTATAAAAGTAACAAGAAGAGCAATTAATGGAACATAATTCTAAATTATCAAGGGACACACACACAAATAGCAAAGAAATATATTTCACATGTAAAAGGTCTTTTAAAAGGACAGTAAAATCAGAAAGCACCATCTAAACTATGAGACACAATTAAGACAAATATATATTTCATATCAAGAAATGAAAATAAAATTACTTATTTAAATACAAAAAGATGTCGTATTGGATTACAAAAGCAAAACATTGGACTATAACTTGACTTAAAAAGGTGGAACAATAGAAAGACGGGTAATTTTATAACTGAAAAAAATGTAGATGAAGGAAAGGACTAAAATCTTAATATTACTCAAAGATGAAGTAAAAAAGAAAGAAAAAGAAGACCAATTTATAAGACCAAGCTTATTTGTTCTAATAGTAGTGAAGAAGTTTCAAGTATATACTTAGTTCAGAATATATTTTCGTTGTCAATGTAGAAAAACTATGGGAGAAATAAATAGTAATATATTACTAATTTAATTCATTTTCCTTGGTGCTTGACATGGTAGCATGCAAGGAGCAACACATAAAACTTAACACTTTATTTAATTTTTTTGATGTCACTGAATTCTAATTCCAGAAAAGATAGACTCTATTTTTTTCTCAATTTTATGGTGTACAGTTGAAAGCATAGGATATTCCGTAAGAAATTAAAAAGGAAAAGTATCCAGAATGACTTTAGAATTTAAATAATCTAAAAAAGATTAAAACTGTGGAGGCTTTTTTTCCATTAATCCTCATAGAAAAGATGCTTTTTATAATGATGAAAGCCAGAAACCATAAGCATTTTTTAATGACAATACACAGTGTAGAAAACATTTTGTCAGGCAAAAATAAAATAAAAATTCAAACAAAAGCTTGGATAGAAGTTTGTGGCACACATCTCAAGTGAAGTTTTTTTGCTTTCTTAATGTGTAGTTAATCACAAATATAATAAGAAACTCCAGCCCCTTAAAATAATCAGCAAACCAAAATTTCACAGAAGAGCAAAGACAGACAACCATAAAACATAAAAAATACTTGATCTCACTCATAAGAGAAATACAAAAATAAAGCTACAATGATACATCATTTTTCACCTATGGGATTGAGAAAGAACAAAAATATTTGGTAATAGTATAATGGCAAGGAGTGTGCATTTTCCTTTATTGTTGGCTACAGTAAAAACTGTTAAATCTCAATTGGAGGGCAAAATGACAACAGATATCAAATGGCCATACTTTCTGACCCAGAAATTCAATTTTTCAGTAATTTCTTCTATAAAGAGGCTCACATACGATCACAAAATGTTTAAAAATGAGATTCATTGCAACTTTTTTTCCTAACAACAAAAGATTCTAAGACCTATCCAAAGAGAAGTAGTCAAATACATTATGTTGCATTCCTATAACAGAGCATTCTTTATTACAATGAATGAGAAATTATTATCAAAGTTGATAATGAGAAATCTCTAATTTTTAAGTGAAACACATAAGAAGAAGGTCAGGACAAAATACCCTACCATTTATTTTTATTTTCTTTTTATTTATTTATTAAAAAAATTTTTTTACACAAAGCTTTTATTTTTTTTAATTTTATTTATTTATTTTTTCAGTGTTACAAGATTTATTGTTTTGCACCACACCCAGTGCTCCATGCAATACCCTACCATTTAAATAGTTATTCTATGTTTATTTATTCAGTTATTCAAAAATGTTTATTGACATATACTCTCTCTAGGTTCTAGGAATATAACAGCAAATAAGACAATATGAGTTCTGAGTTCATATCTGATGGGGGGCAGAACGACAGGTGATTTAAAAGAAAAAAGAAAAGATTGATGACATTATTTCATTTCAGGCAGGGTAAGTGTTCTGAAGATTAATAACGAAGAGTAAATGAAAAAAGGTGCAGAAATGGGGAATGGAGGGTGCTACTTTAAATAGGATGATCGGTGATATCCACTCTCAAGAGGTGGCATTTCAGCAGATTTCTCAGTAAGTGGAGGAGCTGATAATATGGCTACCTATAAATACATAAAAAAGGAAAAAGAAGTGACTTGGGGCAGGTGAACTGGCCTTCCTGAGCCTTCTTCATTCCCATAGCCATAGCATGGAAAACACCATATCGACCATATCTACTCTGGGATTTGCATCAGTCAACACTTTCTTGGTCACAAATGACAAAACAAAACAACCACCTTAAAGCAATGATGGGTTTTATAAGCTTATGTATTAACCTTACGGGGAAGCAGAAGAAATTAGTCTTGGGGACCACTCAAGTCAGGGGTCAGAAAGCCTTCAGGATTGTCTGGCTCTCACCACAGCTTCTCTGTAATGGTGGCCTAGACCTCTGATCACACACAAGCTTTGACACTTGAGGAATGGGAGCTGGGACAAGCACTCAGGTACTTCAGGGTTCACAGTCTCTCACTTTACTCACCAAGGAAGGACAGTCACTCCTCCATGAGCTGTAACTCAAACATCCAAGGGGAGATCTCTAGCCCAATTTGTCTTATTTCCCTACTCCCTTCAGTTAGCACAGTAGGACAGGCTGAAGTGGGGCTACAAGAATTTACCAAAAATAGAGAACACTCTTCTGAAGTGGAGGGAGTTTGTTCAGAAGAAATAATAACTGGCCATAGCAGGAGAGTTATGATGACCAAATGGTATAGTTTGTGGGAACTACTTATTGGTCAAGGGTACTAGACCTTGAGACCGCATGTAACACAGGTATAGTCACATCACCCTGAAGTCACCAGGACTGTGACTTCAGGATTAATTTTGACCAATTAATCAGTGACTCTCTTCCAACTCTTTCAGAACCTCTTACCATATACTTCAATGCTGTACTACTAAGTGAATTAGTTGTTATCAATAAGCGTCGTTCTATAACTTTACATTAGATGACAATGACTTTCTCTTCTTTGTTGCTTTTATTTATTCATTCTCTGAGGCCTCGCTAGACAGTCTGATTCTTTGTAAGTTGTAGATGTCCCACAAAATACTAGCAAGGTAACAGATATTCAAAGACATGCTTTTATTAACTAACCTATCACTTCTCCCTTCGTGGGTGGTACCTGCTTATTGTTCCTGCTGCTGCTGCTGCTGCTGCTCAAAATTACCGTGAACTCATTAGGAAAGGGTAAAAGCGATCCAAAGTCTACTCCCTGTTTTGTTATCAGTTCTTCTTTAGGAAGCACCATTAGGTTAAATTCACCCCTCATTGGCTTTCCTAATCGAACCCTAAATTCCCATGACACACACTATCCTCTCCTTTTTACCTAAACATTTGTAATTTCCTTTACCTTCTTCACACTAATGTAGGGGAGATATGGATGTCACTCTAATTGACCTTTTGTCCTAATTAAATTTCCTAGTGTTTCTTCTTAAATGCTATTCAAGTACTCTTCTTTTCCATCACCTTTAATATCTAACTCTCCGGTTATTTATTTTCATTTGTTTGTTTGTTTTGTCAACAGTCTCATGTGGAGTTGAAAGAGGCCTGAAGCTTGGGTGCAGAACCAGAAATGAAGCACAGTTTCTTCTTTGCTGTTTAAGCCCTCTCCCTCTGACTCTGGGCATGCTACTCCCATCTGTAGTGCCATTTCTCCTAAGGAGACCACAGAAATAATGGTGAAATTTCCTTCCAATTGTAGACTCTTCAGAAGTTATTTTTCATTTCCACTCTTTAGCTAGTTTCCCCCACTAACTCATTAAACTGTAATAGGGAGAATGTGAGCCTAAGATACACCTGGTTTCATTCATTAATTGTCTGAGCTTTGTCATTTAATTATTCGCTGAAAAATAAGTTTCAAGGTTGCCATTTGTACCAATGAGACCAATCTGTACCAATGCGATGAAAATACCTGATTCTGTTAGAAACCTTGACAGAAAATCTGACTTGAACTGGCTTAAGTCAAAAAGGGAATTTATTGGCTTATGCAGATGAAATGGTCAGAGCTAGGAAAACTGAAAGTGTAGCTGGATTTAAGGCTTAATGCTAACAAGAAGGCTCAGACTCTCTCCATCTCTTAACTCTATGGTGGGATGAACTTGGTGGCCTCTGTTAGCTCCAGGCTCTACTCAGACAAGCTTAATATTAGTTTCAGAAGTGGAATTTGGTGATTCACCAGCTCTAACACCCAGTGCTCATCCCAACAAGTTCACTCCTTAATACCTTTCACCCAGTTAACCCATCCCCCTACACACCTGCCTTCCAGCAGCCCTCAGTTTGTTTTCTATAGGTAAAAGTCTGTTTTATGGTTACTTCCCTCTCTCTTTTTTCCCCTATGATCATCTGCTTTGTTTCTTAAATTCCATGTATGAAATATCACCATCACCTCCCAACAAGACTCCAATCCATCAATAAGAGGGCATTTCTCCTCAAGCAGGTAAGCCAAAAAATACAATTATAATTCTCATTGGTTGGTTATCTAATCCCTGGACAGGAAAAACAAAACATATTAGTTAGTTAAGCTACATTTTTCCAGTGCTTTCGATAAGTTGGCCCCACTTTCATCTCTATCAGCAGGAGTCAAAATACAGCCTAAGAGTTTTATGCCTAAGTTCTAGATAAGCCCCCACCCACTCCCAAATCTTATCACCTCAGAGCAGGTGTCACAAAATGTCTCAGAAGTCCCTAACTCTCCAGGTAATGCTGCCCCTTCCCTAGGGCCATATTACCCTTGAGAATAGCTTTGACTGAATAGTACCAAACTCAGAGTACCTGGAAAGGCCCCACAAGGATCTCCACAAATCACAGGCTCATTCTAAACTCTGCCTTGATATAACTTCTTTCCCTGTTATCTCTCAGTCTCTATCCATGGAGATAATTCTTATAGATATTAGCAAGAACAGTCATGTTGCTAGAGCCATTGTTCAGTTCTCAGATCTTATGCTACTCGACCTCTGAATTCCATTTGAAATAGTTTATCTCCTCTCCTCTTTTGCAGGTTTTCTTCACTTGACTTACAGGACATCACACTCTCTTGGGTTTTATCCTATATCATTGGCCTTTGTTTTTCAGTCTCTTAGGCAGAATCCTCTGCTTTGCCCTCACCGCTCAATGTTGTAGCACCTTCAGGGACCTTCTCTTGTCTACCTATTTATTCATTTGGCAGTCCTCTCCAGACACATGGCTTTAAAATTATCTACATAGAAAAGACACAAGATATTTATTTTTAGCCCAAACCTCTCTCCCAAATTTCAGACTT
>JAQQSY010001474.1:0-14356 GCA_028646535.1 Procyon lotor | reverse complement strand
AGTCTCATTTATTCTAGCAGTGAGAGACTCCATTTTTAATTGTACCTCGTTAATAGCTTTTTTAATTTCAACTTGGTTAGATTTTATTTCTTTTATTTCTCCAGAGAGGGATTTTATTTCTCCCAAAAGAGATTCTCTAATATCTTCTATGCTTTTTTCGAGCCCTGCTATCATCTTGATAGCTGTCATTTTCAACTCTATTTCTGACATATTACTAATGTCCGAATTGACTAGGTCTCTAGCCATCGGTACTGTCTCTTCTTTTTTTTGTGGTGAGTTTTTCTGCCTCGTCATTTTGTCAAGGTAAGAGTAGATGGGTGAGAGAGAAAGATTCTCTGGAGTTCTGCAGTTTTCACTGATTGATTAACTAGGTCTTGGCTGGATATTCTCACTGATCTTCTGGGGGAGGGGCCCATTGCCGTGGTTCTCAAATGTCTTTGCCCGAGGCGGAATTGCATCGCCCTTGCCAGGGGATGGGCCAAGCACTTTGCTCAGGTCCGCTCTGGGGAGTCTTTGTTCCCTGAGCACTTTCTGAACCGCCCTGGAGGCTGGGAATGAAAATGGCGACCTCCCAGTCTCAGGCCCAGAGGAGCTGAGTGCTGGGCGCCGTGATACTCCACAGGCCCTTAGAGGAGAGCCGCCATCACTCTCGTCTCCCTTGCCCGAGTTCCACACTCTGTGCTCAGCTAGCCGGTGGTGGAGCACCTCTATCCATGGCGCAGCCCCGTCTGGAGTCCCCAAACCCGCAGATTTCTGCTGCGCACTCTCGCAACTCTCCTCCCGGAGGAGGAAGGAGGGGGTGTCTCCGGAGCTGCCTCCCGTGGGGTCCCTGCTTGAAGTACAGCAGCCCTATATGATTTATATGTCTCAGTTCCTATAGTCCAAGGTAGGCCTATGCGGTGTTGCGCGGCTCCTTCTCTGCCACCGGCTTCTCCGCCCCAATACGTGGGAGCTCTGCTGCACTCAGGCTCCCCTGGTCCCTCGGTGACCCCACGGGTCCTGAAACCACACTGTTCCCGTGAGGGCTGAATGCCATTAGTCTGCGGAGCGATGTCCCTCAGCGGAGTGGACTAGAAGTTCTGGATTTTATGCTCCGCGGCTCTGTGGCTGCTGGGAGCCAGCCCCTCCCTCCAGGGTCTCTTCCCGTCGCTTTAAATTCACTTTTTCCACATGTCCTACCTCCTGAAAGTGGTCAATTTTCTGCTCCTAGAATTGCTGTTCTTATTCTTTTCTCTCTGCTGTTGTGTTTGCCGGCTTTTAGAGTGATTTCCTCCTCTTTAGCTGGGCTTCTGATTCCCAGGGCTCTCTGTGCCTCCTACACCTCCGCCATCTTGCCTCCAATCCCTCATAAGTGGAATTTAAGAAATAAAGCAGATGAACATATGGGAAAGGGTGAAAAAAGGAGAGAGAGAAACAATGAGAGACTCTTAACAACAGAGAACAAACTGACGGTTGATGAGAGAGGTGGGTGTGTGATGGGCTACACAGGTGATGGGCATTAAGGAGGGCCCTTGTTATGATGAGCACTGGGTGTTGTATGTAAGCGATGAATGACTGAATTCTACTTCTGAAACCAGTATCACACTATGTTAACTCACTAGAATTTAAATGGAATTTGAAAAAAAAAAAAAAAAAGAGGGGTGCCTGTGTGGCTCAATTGGTTAAGCATCTGCCTTTGGCTCAGGTCATGGTCTTGGAGTTCTGGGATTGGGCCCCATATCAGGCTTCCTGTTCAGCGGGGAGTCTGCTTCACCCTCTCTCTCTGCTCCTTCCCCCTGCTCATGCTCTCGCTCTCTCGCTCTCTCTCTCTCTCAAATAAATAATCTTTAACGAAATTAATAAATAAATATAAAAAATTAGTTTTTAAAAAATGAGGTCCTATACTTGGGTCCACAGCCTAAGCCCACAAAACAAAAAATAAAAACAAAAACAGAAAAAGAAGGGGCACCTGGGTAGCTCAGTGAGTTAAAACCTCTGCCTTTGGCTCAGGTCATGATCTTGGGGTTCTGGGATTGAGCCCCATATCAGGCTCTCTGCTCAGCAGGGAGCCTGCTCCCCACACCCTCTGTCTACTTGTGATCTCTCTCCTTTCTGTCAAATAAATAAATAAAATCTTTAAAAACAAACAAACAAAAACAGAAAAAAAGGGGGCACCTGGGTGGCTCAGTGGGTTAAAGCCTCTGCCTTCAGCTCAGGTCATGATCTCAGGGTCTTAAGATCGAGCCCCGCATCGGGCTCTCTGCTCAGCAGGGAGCCTGCTTCCCCCTCTCTCTGCCTGCCTCTCTGCCTACTTGTAATCTCTCTCCTCTCTGTCAAAATAAATAAATAAAATCTTGAAAAGAAATCAAAAACAGAAACAGAAAAAAAGATGTGCACAATCTTAACTATACTAGAAGCAGGGCTGAACTTTTCATAAGAGATTTTATTTTCTGAAATGAATCAGTAACAAGACAGTACAACCCAGCATGACTTAGATAAAGCATGAAACTATAGTAACATAAATGTCTGAGCACCTTCTTCTATTTCCACATTGCAAAGAAAAGAGGAGATAAAAAGACAAATACTGTGTCATTCCATTTATATGAAACATCTAGAATTAGCAAATTCATAGAGATGGAAAGTAGATTAGAGATTGCCAGGGGCTTAGGGGAGTGCAGAATGAAAGTTAGCGGCCCCCGGTTACAGAGTTCCAATTGGGGGTGATGGAAGAGTTTGGGAAACAGTACTGATGGTTGTACACATTGTAATTAACACTTAAAAATCCTTAAAATCACAAATTTTATGTTACAGAAATTTTACCATAATTTTTAAAAAGATTTTATTTATTTATTCATGAGAGACAGAAGGTGGGGCAGAGGCTCCCCAAGAGGCAGGGAGTCCAATGTGGGACCTGATCCCCGGACCCCAGGATCATGACCTGAGCTGAAGGCAGATGCTTAACCATCTGAGCCACCCAGGTGCCCTACTGTAATTTTTTTTTTAAAAAAAGGAAAGTAAAATCAAAATACAGAGTTACAGGCAGCAAAGTGTCTCCCCTCCCACCACATCCTCTGGACATGTGGCTCAGTACCCAGACTTTCACAGCAACTGAGTCATTTAAGTGTTTTTTGAAAGTGTAGTGCACATCAGGCAATGTGCGAGGGGCTGTTGAAGAACCAGAAATATCTCATGTCTCTGCTCAGTCAAAACCCACAGCTGAAAGTGCCGCCATCCCGTTTGTCCAATTCAAGTGCCACCTCCTTCTAGAAGCTTCTAAGAGCAGCAGGTAGGAATGAACTGCCCCCTTGTCTGTATCCCCACAGCTTTCCTTGCCCCCTGTCTGAGCCTTCATGTCAGTTTCCCCTTTATGTTGTCCTTCTGCCTCATCCAAAGCCCCACTCCTACTCTGGCAAACTCCTTGGAGGTCTAGAGTCTAAATTTTCAACTCTGCACCCAACCCCTCACGTAATGCGTGCCCAGGAAATCCTCAATCTCTGCTGAGTTCAATTGTCAGGAGGGCAACATTTTCAGAGGCTGCCAACATCCAGGAGCATCCCTCCAACTCTGTTTTAATCACTTAATCCTCTCTCATCCCTCCTCACTGGACTGCCTCTATAAGCTGCTGCTTAACTTAAAGAACAGAAAACCTGGCTATTTCTTCTTTGTGAATTAGCCTTAGCATCAGGAGTGCTGAGATGTGCTCAGTGCTGGTCTCCTATCCCCAGCTGATAATAAGAGCACACCTATGAGTGTTCAGTGCACATGTATTTTAATTCCAGATAAGGTCAATCATTACCAAAGAAATAAATGTGGGCAAGAGGAGAAGGGAAGAATGAGGGGCCTATTCTATTATACAAACAAAGAATGTTTATAATAAATGACCAGCAGTCCTAGAGAGCTGATTTCTCCTTCACTGAGCTCTAATTGAAACACTTACACAGGCAAAGGCTTTGGGAACCCTGGACATAATATGTTTTTATTTGTATTTTAATGTACAAGCCTTTTGTGAGGACAAAACACAGGGCAGTTTTAAACCTATAATAAGAGCTACCATTTATTAGGTACTTGCTACAAGCCAGATACCATTAAAACTGACATACATTAGCTTATTGAACCCCACCAACAATCCTGAGAGGACAAAAATACTGTCACCCTGAGGATACCCGCACCCAGAGAGGGTAAATCCCTCGTCCAAGGTCACATGGCTGGAAAGTGGAAAAGTCAGCATTAAAACAGGCTTTCTGATTCCAAACTAGTACCTCATTCAGTACCCTAAAGTGACTGCTCACTGGTCCCTAATGCTCCCTGCTTTTGCCTGTCTTTGTACTTTTGCCAGAAACCCAGGGGTCGGTCACCTGTGATTCCTGCCTTTATTTACTTCACATTCAATAAGTCATCAAATCCTGCTGGCACTGCCTTCAAAATGTATCCTGAACCTGACCCATTTCTCTTCCCCTCCACTTTCCAAATTCTGGACCAAGCTGCCCACCGATCTGCCCTGGACCTGAGTGGGGCCTTCCAGCTGATCTCTCTACCTCCATTCTTGCTCCAGACTCGGTACTTCTCCGTGTGGTGGGCAGAATGATCTCCACTGACTACGGAATAAAATCCCAAGTCCAACCATGGCCCACAAGGCCTGTCCTAAGCAGTCCCCTGTTTTTCACCTCATCTCCTCATCCCTTCTCTCCTTCATATCCCCCAAAGCCCACAGTCCACTGGCTTTCTCCCACACCCTCCAAGCTTGCCACTGCTGCTTACCTGCCTGGAGTACTCTTCCTACAGACCTCCTTTTAACCTCGGAGGTCATCTCAGAGAAATCTTTCCCATCTTTTCTAGCTAAAGTGCCACCCCACCTGATCATTCTCTGTCCTATGCCATATTTTATTTGCTCCATACTACCTCTATCTAAAATTGTCTTAGTTATTAATATAAACATTTGTTGGCTGTCTCCCTGATCCCACCCCTCAACTACAACACAAGCTTCATGAAGGCAGATACTGTATCTCCAATGCATGGCACGGTGACTGGTCCACACCAGAGATGCTCAATGATTGCTAGTTCAATTCATGTGAGCTCCCTCTGCAAATCCTTCCTTTCCATTTTCACGTAACCCTTATCTGTCTCTCAAAACTAGCTAGGAGGTCACGTCTTTCAAGAGGCCTTCCCAACAATCTCAGCTGGACTCTGCTCATCTCTGTATCGTCTTCCTCTTCCACCACAATATTTTTCAAACTCAGCTGTCATTGTCTACCTCCTTCACTGATCATGACCTCCTCTGGCTTTTACTTCTACATTCCTAGGCTCCAGTACAGCCTGGTTATACAGTAGCAACTCAATATATGCTTGACTTTAAAAACTAAGCAAACAAATTATTTTTTAATTAGTTTTTGGGAAAAGGGAACTTCTTAGAGTGCTTTTAGAATAAACTACACTAAAAAAATTTAAAATTTTTAATATGCCTACTGTCTTAAAGCTTACACTCAGAATAGCGGCAGTCAAGATGAAGGGAGGGATGTTATAATCCTAGGTAATGATGCATGAGAAATGCTTAGTACATCCTATGTGGATGACTGACAGGGTGACAGACACGGACAACTCAGGTGGACAGCCACCACAGGGACACACCATTTCCTGAAACACTCACCAAGCCATGGTGTGGCCCCACAAAGACTTTCCCATGACAGAGCAGACTCTTCCAAGGAAGCTGAAGAGTAAAAGGCTCCCAGATGTTCTGTCTTTATCTCTTACACACATGAGTAAACCAAACTCTGAATCACTGAGTCCCATTTCCTTTAAACCTATGACAACAGTCCATCCCTTTCCTTACGAGAAGTCTTTCTTTGGCCATGTCAACCCATCTCCCTGGCCATGGCCATGTCTTGCTTTTCTGTTTTGGGGTCTGTTTCGAAGGATGCACCTGCAGATATCAGATCTCACCAGTGGAGGGCTGATCTTTGAGCTTACGTCACAAGGATCTGGGGATACTTCATTCTTCACCCCACACCATGTCCATTACAATGGCCTGAAATTTTAATTTTGTCATTTATTAAATCCCAATGTTCTCTGGCAAAGAAGGTTCGTTTCCTCTTGCTGTCTGGCATTTGCCCTTTCCTGCATCTTAATTTGAGTTATTGATAGAATTTTTCACCCTTGATCAATTGTGATTTCATTGTGTGTACAATGGCATGCAGTAAATAATCCTTGTCTCTAGGATTGTACTGGCTCTCTTCCTAAATTGCATTCCCAGACGGAAATGCCTCATTTCTCTGAGTTGAGTCTATTTAGTCAATATAGGGTTGAAAAGGCTGGGAGGCTGGAATTTATGGATGTTCCTACCTACAATTCAGTAGTAAATTCCTCTAACACATTTACTAGACACTGCAAAGTTGAATTCTATTTTGCTGGTCCTTCTTACTTCAAATGTTGACAAAACAAGTTATTTCTTAGCTGACACTGAATTCCATTATGTCTAACTTTTGAGCATTCAAAACGTGGATTTCTGGGGGATTTTGTATTCTTGTTTGATTCTTTTTGCTCAACTTTGCAGGTTTAGTATTTGCTTCATGTTGAAAGAGAGCAATGGAAAAATCACCTTATCACATACGGCTTTTTATGGTCTTAGCCCTTTTGCTAAAAACAAGATTCTAATCTCAGACCATCACAATCCAGTCACTTAGAAATCATTCCTCATGATTGTCTCCAAAAATGAGCTCATACTCATCCTTGTCAAAATCCCTTTCTACACTGCAAGGAAAATCAAATCATCTTGAATCTTTCTTATGTCAAGACTCAAGAACCTCACCACCAAACTGGTAGCAAGGGGGCAGAGCAGAGCTGAGGATGGTAGTCCTGGCCTGCAGTTTATCCAATGGGGTTTCATTACTGAGAAGTCATAATGCAGACCATGCAGACTATACCAACATCATGTTCCTCAAGTTCTGAAATGTGGTCTTCTGGAAACACGGTGAATCCACATACTCAGTAGCTCTTCTGAAGGGTCTGAGAGAAAAAAATGATGTCATCAACCTGAATGATTTGGGGACACTCTAAAAAGCATTTCCAGCACTCCCAAGATTGCTTGAGACACCTGATACATACTCAAGGTTTTAGCTTTGTTTGTACAGAGTAGTGATAATCCTCTTGAACATCAGTCAAAAGAAGAGAAAGCTGAGATCACAAATTCGATGTAATGACCAGGGCTCAATTTAACTCAACAAACATTAAGTGTCTGCCTTGATCAGGTATTATGCAGGATGGGAGAAATACAGAAATGCATAAGGCAGGCCCTGTTCTCAAGGACTGTACAACCTATATGGGGAAATAGATGCATAAATAACCATTTGGAGGTGAAATAATAGATGTATACACAGAATGATATGGGAACGTGGAAGGATGTTCAGCCCCAGGAAAGGGTCTTGAAGAAGCAGGAAGAATCAAAATCATTATTTAAATTTGCTTCTGAGCAGTTTAAAATTCATACCCAAAGAGGCCACAGCAGTTTATGCCTAGTTAAAACATAAAAATGATACTTGGAAAGCTGGAAGATAAACATTACAGAAAAAATTTATGTAAGCTTTCAAATCATTAAAGCATAAAAACTGTGATGCAGTGTGTATGTGTGTATGTGTGTGTGTGCGCCTGCACACGTGTGTACAAACAGACATACTTGGTAAATGTACCCTTAGAGAAGAGGTACTTTACTGTACTTTTAAAACGTAAGGTGATAAAGAATTGAGTGAGAATTACAACTCATACATGTGTAATTCCTCACAGACTTAGAGATAATCAACAATCTGCCCACACAAACAAGAATTCATACTAAAAAACAGGAAGAGATGGGGAGGGAGACAAACCATAAGAGACTCCTAGACTTACGAAATGAACTAAGGGTGGCTGGGAGGTGGGGGGCGGGGGGGGAGTGGGGGGGGTGTAGGGATGGGGTGGCTGGGTTGTGGACATTGGGGAGGGTATGTGCTATGGTAAGTGCTGTGAAATGTGTAAGCCTGACGATTCACAGACATGTATCCTGGGGCAAATTATACATTATATGTTAATAAAAATTAAAAAAAAAAAGAATTCATACTAAAATCCACTCCCAGATGATTTCAGTTATGCCTTCTTCATTTTAGAATATTTGCCTTTTAGGAGAAAGGGTAGTATGCCCTAGTCGCACTGAAAATGATCACTTGGTTGGAGTTCTAGCTTCTCACTTTTAAATCCCACTTTTTAAGGGAAGGAAAAAAATAACACTACTATGTGAAAAACATAGGTCCTTTACCTATATTACATTTGTTTAATCTTTACAGCAATTTTCCAAGGAAGTTATTGCTATTCTCCAGCTCTACACTCACCACACTATACATATTTTACATGAAGATATGCAGATTTGGAGAAGTTAGACACATACCAAGTGTCCCATAAGTAGTTTTGATTTCTTCTAAATATGTATATCTTGTTTCCCAAAGGACATCAAAAGTTCTCCAATGTAAGACATAGGTTTTTTATTTCACCTATATCTCTCTATAGTGGATCACAAAAACAACAGTCTGAACAAATAATAGATTTGTTAGGTTTCCTCAACCTACTTGGCAGGTACAAACTAAGTTACAGGTTTCTGGTGCTTCACTTAGGCAAGAGAAAGCCCTGTACCCTACATTTTTCCAGAAATTGCTCCAATGTCAGATATTAAAGTAAGGCTACCATAAATCACCAAATCATGAAACATCAGTCAAATGGAACACCCCCCCAAAAAAACTAATAAAACTCCAATAACTGACCCCAGAGCAATAAAAATTTATGAATTGCTTGACAAAGAATTCAAAATAATAATCTTAAAGAAACAATAAAATGCAACAGGGCAAAGGTAAACAATCAAATGAAATCAGGAAAACAATGCATGAACAAGATGAGAAGTTCAATTAGAAACTAGAAACTTTGGGGTGCCTGGGTGGCTCAGCTGTTCAGCATCTGCCTTTGGCTCAGGTCCATGATCCCAGGGTCCTGGGATGGAGCCTTGCATCAGGCTCCCTGCTTGGTGGGAAGCCTACTTCTCCCTCTCCCACTCCCCCTGCTTGTGTTCCTTCTCTCACTGTCTCTCTCTCTGTCAAATAAATAAAAATCTTTGGGAAAAAACTAGAAACCATAAAAAAAGAAACAAAACTTGGAATACAACAAAACTAAAAAATTCAATTGAGAGCTTCAACAGCGGATTGGCAAAGCAGAAAGAATCAGCAAATCAACAAATAAGTGATTTAAAACTAGCTAGTTAAAAGAATAAAAAGAAAAAAAAGAGTGAAGAGAGAAGAAAACCAATGTGAATTATGAGACACCATCAGGAGAACTAACATTTGCATCATGAGCTAGAAAAAGAACTAACAAAACCCAAAACCAGCAAAAGGAAAAAATAAAGATCAAAGCAGAAATAAATGGCACAGAAACTAAACTAAACTAAAATAAATAGATCAGATCAATAAAACCAGGAGTTAGGTCTTCAAAAAGATCAACAAAGTTGATAAAGTTTTAGCCAGACACATCAAAAATAAAAGAGAGAGAGAGAGAGAGGATTCCAATAAACAAAATCAGGAATAAAAGAGAAGAAATAACAACCAACACCACAGAAATACAAAGGATTAGAAGAAAAAATAAAAAAATTATATGTCAACAAAGTGGACAACCTAGAAGAAATGAATAAATTCCTAGAAACATACAACCTCTCATTACTGAATCAAGAAGAAACAGAAAATTTGGACAGCCTAATTACCAAGATTAAAATTTAATCAGTAATCAAAAACTCCCAATAAACAAAAGTCTAGTACCAGAGGCCTTCACAGGTGAATTCTACCAAACATTTAAAGATGAGTTAAATCCTATTCTTCTCAAATTATTCCACAAAACAGAATAGGAAGGAAACCTTTCAAATTCATTCTATGACAGCATTACCCAGATACCAAAACTAGATACAGAATCTACCAAAAGAGAGAACTACAGGCCAATATCTCTGATGAATGTAGATGCAAAAATCCTGAACCAATATTAGTGAAACAAATCCAACAATGCATTAAAATAATCATTCACCACAATCAAAAGGGATTTATTCCTGGGAGGTTCAATATTTGCAAGTTAATCAATACGATATATTGTATCAACAACAGAAAGGTTAAAAAATCATATGATTGGCAGTCAGCTCTCAGAAACCTACGAGGCGACACTTGCAGGACCTGCGGCTCTGTTGTTCTACCTCGGCACCTCTCTCCATGGCAGTTCCCGAGACCCGCCCCAACCACACTATTTATATCAACAATCTCAATGAGAAGATCAAGAAGGATGAGCTGAAGAAGTCCCTGTACGCCATCTTTTCCCAGTTTGGCCAGATCCTAGATATCCTGGTTTCCCGAAGCCTGAAGATAAGGGGCCAGGCCTTTGTCATCTTCAAGGAGGTCAGCAGTGCCACCAACGCCCTGCGCTCCATGCAGGGTTTCCCCTTCTACGACAAGCCCATGCGCATTCAGTATGCCAAGACTGACTCGGATATCATTGCCAAGATGAAGGGCACTTTTATGGAGTGGGGCCGCAAGTGGGAGAAGAGGAAGCCCAAGAGCCAGGAGACCCCAGCGGCCAAAAAGGCCATGCAGGGTGGGGCAGCCGCCCCTGTGGTGAGGGCTGTCCAGGGCCCTGTTCCGGGCATCCCCCCAATGACCCAGACGCCTCGCATTATGCACCACATGGCCGGCCAGCCTCCCTGCATGCCACCTCCGGGCCTGGCTTCCGGCCAGATCCCGCGCGGGGCCCTGCCCCCACAGCAACTTATGCCGGGCCAGATGCCGCCCGCCCAGCCTCTTTCAGAAAACCCACCAAATCACATCTTGTTCCTCACCAACTTGCCCGAAGAGACCAACGAGCTCATGCTGTCCACGCTTTTCAACCAGTTCCCTGGCTTCAAGGAGGTCCGACTGGTGCCGCGGCGGCACAACATTGCCTTTGTGGAGTTTGACAATGAGGTCCAGGCGGGGGCTGCCCGGGACACACTGCAGGGTTTCAAGATCACCCAGAACAATGCCATGAAGATCTCCTTTGCCAAGAAGTAGCAACTTTTCCCCCTGCCTGCCCCTGCCCCCTGTTCTGGGGCCACCCCTTCCCCCACTTGGCTCAGCTCCCTGAAGGTAAGTCCCCCCTCAGGGGCCTTCTCAGAGCCGTGTGTGAGTGAGTGGTCGCCACACAGCATTGTACCCAGAGTCTGTCCCCAGACATTGCACCTGGCGCTGTTAGGCCGGAATAAAAGTGGTTTTTTTTGAGGTTCAGTTTTTCAAAACCAAAAAAAAAATCATATGATTACTTCAATAGATACAGAAAAAACTCTTGACAAAGCACAGCATCATTCATGATAAAAACCCTCAACAAAGTAGGCTTAGAGGGAACATACTTCATAATAAAGGCCATATGTGAAAAACCAACAGCTAACATCATCCTTAATAGTGAAAAACTGAGAGCTTTTCCCCTAATAGAGGAACAAAGGAAGGGTATCTACTCTCACCACTCTTATTCAACCTAGTACTGGAAGTCTCAGCCATGGCAATTAGACAACAAAAAGAAATAAAAGGCATCCAAATTGGTAAGGAGGAAACAAAACTTTCACTATCTGCAGATGACATGATACTGTATATGGAAAACACTAAAGACTCCACCAAAAAACTACTAGAACTGATAAATGAATTCAAAAAAGTCACAGAATACAAAATCAATTTAGGGAAATCTGTTGGATTTCTATACAATAATAATGAAGTCGCAGAAAGGGAAATTAAGAAAACAATTCCATTTACAATTGTGCCAAAAACAATAAAATACCCAAGAATAAACTTAACAAAAGAAGTGAAAGATTCGTACTTTAAGGATTATAAGACAGCAATGAAAGAAACCGAAGGTGACACAAACAAATGGAAAAATATTTCATGCTCATGGATTGGGAGAACAAATTTTGTTAAAATGTCCAAACTACGCAAAACAATCTGCAGATTTAATGAAATTCCTATCAAAATACAAATGGCATTTTGCACAGAACTAGAACAAATAATTCTAAAATTTATATGACCCACTAATACCCTGAAAACCCAAAGCAACCTCAAAAAAGAAGAAAATATCACAATCCTAGATTCCAAGATATACTACAAAGCTGTAGTAATCAAAATAGTATGGTACTAGCACAAAAAACAGATACATAGATTAATAGAACACAATGGAGGGCCCAGAAATAAACCCATGGTTATATGGTCAATTAAAATATGACAAAGAAGGCAAGAATATGCAGTAGGAAAAAGACAGTCTCTTTAATAAATGGTATTGGGAAAACCTGACAGCAACATGCAAAAGAATGAAACTAGACCACTTTCTAATACCACACGCTAAAATAAACTCAAAATGGATTAAAGACTTAAATGTGATACCTGAAACGATAAAATTTCTAGAAGAGAACACAGACAGTAATTTCTTTGGCATGGCCCATGAAAATTTTTTTCTACGTGTCTCCTCAGGCAAGGGAAACAAAGAAAAAAATAAACTGTTGAGACTAAATCAAAATAAAAGGCTTTTTCACAGCAAAGGAAAACATCAACAAAAAAAAGACAACCTACTAAATGGAGGAGATATCTGTGAATGATATATACAATAAGAGCTTACTATCCAAGTTTATTAACGAACTTATACAACTGAACCCCCCCAAAAAAAAAACCAAACAAATAATCCAATTTAAAAATGGGCAGAGGACCCGAATAGACATTTTTCCATAGAAGACACACAGATGGCAAACAAACACACAAAAAATGTTCAAAATCACTGATTATTCAGGATATGGAAATCAAAACCACAGTGAACTATCATCTCAGACCACTTAGAATAGTTAAAATCAAAAACACAAGAAATAACAAGTGTTGACAAGGATGGAGAAAAAGGAACGCTTAAGCACTGTTTGTGGGAATGCAAACTGGTGCAGCCACTGTGAAAGACAGTATGGAGATTCCTCAAAAAATTAAAAATAAAATTACCATGTGATCCACTAATTCCACTACTAGGTATTTACCCAAAGAAAACAAAAATATTAATTCAAAAGGTATGAATTAATGAACATTAATTAATTAATTAATTTTAACTTTGAATATTAATTTTTAAAAAACCACCCATAGGTTTATTGCAGCATGATTTACATTAGTCAAGGTATGGAAGTAGCCCAGTGTCCAAAGACACATGAATGGATAACAAAGATGTGGTATATATTTGCAATGAAATAATAGCCATAAAAAGAATGACATTCTGCCACTTGCAAAACATGGATGGATCTGTAAGGCATAATGCTAAGTGAAATAAGTCAGTCAGAGAAAGACAAACACCATATGATTCCACTCATATATGGAATTTAAGAAACAAAAGAAACAAGGGACAAAAAAAAAAAAAAAAAACCCAGACTTAAATATAGAGAATTGGTGGTTACCAAAAGGTTAGAGGTGCGGTAGATGAGTGAAATAGTGAAGGGGATGAGCACCGAGTATAAAATTGTTGAATTACTGTATTGTATACCTGAAAGTAACATAACACTGTATGATAAATATACTGGAATTTTTTAATTATTAAAATAAAAAAAATTTAAAGAGGAAAGTTTATAACAAAAATGCCTACATTAAGAAAAAAGAAAGATTTCAAATGAACAATCTGCCTTTACAGCTCAAGAAACTAGAAATATAAGAAAACAGAGTAACTTTAGCAGAAAGAAGGAAATAAGAAAGATTACAGCAGAAATAAATGAAATAGGGACTAGAAAAACAATGGAAAAAAATCAATGAAACTAATAGTTGTCTTTTTGAAAAGATAAACAAAACTGATAAACCTTTAGCTTAGGAAGAAAAAAAGAGAAGACTCAAGCGAATGAAATTATAAATTAAAGACATTACAACTAAGCAGAAAAAACATTTGATAAAATTCAACATCTGTTTCTGATTAAAACTCTTCAAAGCATAGGGACAGAAGGAACATTCCTCAACATCATAAAGTCTATCTATGAAAAGCCCACAGCAAATATCATTCTCAATGGAGAAAAGCTGACAGCCTTCCCTTTGAGATCAGGAACACGACAAGGATGCCCACTCTCACCACTGTTGTTCAACATAGTACTAGAAGTCCTAGCAACAGCAATCAGACAACAAAAAGAAATAAAAGGTATTCAAATTGGCAAAGAAGAAGTCAAACTCTCTCTCTTCGCAGATGACATGATACTTTATATGGAAAACCCAAAAGGCTCCACCCCCAAACTACTAGAACTCCTACAGCAATTCAGTAATGTGGCAGGATACAAAATCAACACAGAGAAATCAGCTGCTTTCCTATACACTAACAA
>JAQQSY010001473.1:0-14356 GCA_028646535.1 Procyon lotor | reverse complement strand
TGTGTGTGTGTGTGTGTGTGTGTGTGTGTGTGTGTGTGTATTTTAATACTTAAGTATTCATTTTAATGTGCATTAAAATATGTATAACCAGCACATCAAACCCATGTTTTAATGGATGTAATAAAGTTTCTTGTATAAATACAGGTTTGGCATGCTTTCTCTTTCCTCTCTGCCAGGCCTTTTCTCACTTTACAGACTTGTTTAAAATTTACTCCTTTTAGGCATCCTGTCCTCAGTAAATCCACCTGGCTCAGGCCAGCCCTCGGTTCTCTCTCTGCTTCTTCCCCTTGCTTGGCTTTCTCTTCCCCGTCCTCTTCCTCCCCTCTGGGGTCATCCACAAGCATCCCGGAGAGCCTAAAGTGTGCTGGGCACATAGCGGGCAAGTCAGATAGGTATGTGTTCAGCTGCAGGAACAGAGAAGTCAGGCTGTGGCTTAAAGAAGTAGTCGTTTTGAGCCCTACAGAAGAAAGAGCAGAGCTGTTGCAGTTGTTCCCGAAGGCCATCAAGGTCTTCTTGGGCCCCCAGGCTTCCCATGTGACTGTCGTGTGTGCAGGACTGAGGCCTGGGTAGCGCCGCCTTCCCTCTGGACAAGGTTTTATATTTAGAAAGCTCAACCCTTTCACTCACATCTCACAGGAGGCACTGTCTCACATGGGTGTCCCCACTGCAAGGGAAGTGGGCAGAGAGGGTGTTTTAGCTTTGCAGGCTCAGTGGTAGAGGAAGGCAAGGGAGAATGAGGCTAGGGATGCCTCAGGGAGAGCTGGGCCACGGTCAGCCAATGGAGAGAACAGGACTGGTCTCTGGCCTGATAGTCTCCAAGTTGAAAAAGTCTGATGAAAAGTTAGCCTTATAATCTTTTAAGTCAGAAACTTGTAGAATTGAAAAGGAATTTAGGGAGCATTTGGACCCGATCCATATTTTAAGAGATGAAGTCAGAGATAAAGGGCCTTAGTTTTGGCTAAGCAGTTCAAGAACCCTTCTCGGCAAACCCTGCTAATCCTGTGGTTCTCATCTGGAGCGAGCCTCAGAATCAAAAATAGGGCATGTTAAAATACCTATTGCTGGGCCCTACCCCCAGAGTTCAGAATTCAGGAGGTCTGGGGTGGAACCTGAGAAATTGCCTTTTTGTAAAGCACTCAGGTAGTGTTGATGCTGCTGGTCTAGGAACCCCACTTTGAGAACCACTGTGCCAACCAATTGCAAGCATGCAGTTACCACCAGTGCTCCCACAGCAAGTTTTCCCAAATTATGCTGTTTTAGTTTGTGCTTTTGTGTGTGTTCTTTAGTAACTAAATCATATAGTCTCAGATAGTCATTGTGGTTAATGGGCCAACTAACCTCCATCTTGGAATTGTCAGTGGTCACATTGTTTGGAAGGCAGAGTCCTTCTGCTTGCATGAGCTGGCCATGCCCCAAAAGGGATGAATAGCAGTTCATCTTCAGTCACTCCACTCTTGCCCCAAGATAACCACTCCACACATCTAATGAACTTCTCTGGTCCATGTTGCTTGATATTTTTCACCATGTAAATAAGCATCTAGAAACCATTTATGACAACCTTTTATGTATTTTCAGACATTTTGCATAAATGGTATCCTTGTACTGTTCCATAACTTACATATTTTATTCAGTCTTATGTCAAG
The DNA here is from genome assembly GCA_028646535.1 of Procyon lotor. Lineage (NCBI taxonomy): Eukaryota > Metazoa > Chordata > Mammalia > Carnivora > Procyonidae > Procyon > Procyon lotor. The sequence continues at coordinate 12,713 of JAQQSY010001473.1, read as the reverse complement.
CTCTGGTCATAATGCTACATCTCAATTTAGCTTATTTATCTTAACTGCTTGGTAGTGTACCATTTTCATATGCTGTGTTTCAAATTATTTTCAGTAGGGTTGGTAAGGTTGTAATATTGCTCTTAATAGCAACCATAAATTGAAGTGGGATGCCATTTGAATTTTTTTCATGTAGTCACTCACATAACCAACATTTGTCAGATAGCTAATTTGTGCCAGGCACTGTTCTAGGCACAGGGATTATCACAGGAAAGGAGCTCCCTGCCTCCCTCATGATGTTTACTTTGTAGGATACTTGCAGCAAATCTGTCCCACAGGTGCTGCTATTCAGATGAGAAAACTAAAGTTTTCTGACTTTAAGTAACTCACTCAAGTTCTCATTGAAAAGAGCAGGGAGTTTTGAGTTAAATCTTTTCTCTCTAATTCCAACACTCTTTCTAACATTTCACCAAGATTTCTGGTGAACCTAAAAACAATTAACCATTCTTCATCTTAATTCTCTTTGGGGGCCTTCATTCCTTTTTTAATAAACTGTTAATTTGGAAATATTATTAGATTTACCGAAAAGTCTCAGAGACAACACAGAATGCCCATTTTTCCTCATTATTATTATTATTATTATTATTATTATTATTATTTTTAATACAGACTTGAACTCATGACTCTGAGATCAAGACCTGGGCTGAAATCAAGAGTCAGACACTTAACCAACTGAGCCACTTAGGCGCCCCTGGTTTCCCTCATTATTAACATCTTATATTACTGTGGTACATCTGCCAAAACTATGAAGCTAACATTTGCATATTACTATTAATTAAACTCTGGACTTTGGATGTCACCAGTTTTTCCATTAATGTCCTCCCTGTCCAGGGCACCACAAGGCATTTAGTCCTCATTGTCTCCCCAGTAGCCTCTGGTCTCTTACAGCTTCTCAGTCTTTCCTTGTTTTTCATGACTTGACCATCAGTGTACTGAGTCATTGATTTAGTTGAGTTTATTACAATGTCCAAAGAAGGCAGTATCAAGAGTTGAGAGACCTGTAGCTCCTCACCTGAGAGTGAGTGAGGTGAGTCCTTGCAGGAAAGGGATGTTGCCCTCTGAGCACATCCCATCTTTTCGACACTGCAGCCTGATGCTCTCTTGGTGCAAGGATGCAGGGACACAGTGGGGTGACACGGGGTTGGGAGGCCACAGGGGTCACTTGCTGACTGTAGCAAATGGTAGGTTTCAGTGGCTTACCAAGAGATTGTAACCTCCTGCTCCTCAAGCCCTGTCCATTTCCAAGTGTCCTGTAACCACAATGTGGCACTATTCCATCTCCCCCAGCTCTGCCTTTTTTTTTTTCTTTTTACTATCTGTACCTCTCAGAAGTCAGTCCTCACTCCAGATAGAAGGCCTTCTTCAGTCACAAAGGGATGAGAGTGAGCTTCTACTGCCTGGGTTCTGCGATGCTGTCAACAGAAGGAATTTAATAATTAAATTTTGCAAATCCACTGTCCATATTGCCAGCAACACGGAGGGATCAGAGAACTCTTAGAAACAATATCCAGATTGTTGGTTAAAAGTATTATTAGGCTCAAGATGGATGGAAGAACCCAGAAAGGGTCAATTTTTAGAGTATAAATAGCCAACTGCTTTCTTAGAAGGACAGTGTTCGGGACACATCCCGTTTTAAATTTATATGTCTAAGTATGTATATTTACTTTATTTTATCTTAAATTTATTTTACATTTATATATGTATATGTGTATATGAGTGTATATATATGTATATGTATATAATTTGTTAACTTGCACTCCATTATAAAGTGAATGTTCACTGAAAAATTTTTAGGAATTTCTCAGAAAATAGAATCTAAAAACGGTTATCTGTGATCCACTTCCCAAAAGACAATTACTGTTGATGTTTTGCTTCTTTCCATCCATTCATTTATGCTTTTGTTCTCAGAACATATTGTGTAACATACTTGAAAAAAATTTTTTCTAACGATACCATCATAAGCAATTTACTTGTTTCTTTAAGGAACTATCAAATAAATACATAACAGTTTCTTACTTAAGTAACCTTTAATTCACTTAATCATTCTATGGTACAGTTGGTTAATTTTTGATGCTGAGAGAAGTAGTTCTGAAAGTAGAGCTCTCCTTCCCTTATATCTTTGGTGATTTCCATCAAATAGAGTCCCAGAAGTGGGACCACTGGGTCAAAGCTTATAAACATTTATAAGGGTTTTGATACATTTGGGAGTAAAAGGCCAACCCATCCTATTAGAGCTCTGCTGAAGCCAAGTAACTGTGCTACATTTTCTGACTTTGTCCTGTGTTACTGCTTGCTCTCTAGACTTAAGCAAACTTTGATTGACCACAACAACTAAGGTACTGATTTGTTCAGTCAGTCATTCAGTCATCGGTCAGTTTTGGTGTCAGGCTGCCTATCAGAGGCTGAGGATAAGATGCTCGGCAAAACCAAAGCTCCTGCTCTCATGTCCAAAATAGCATCTGGCTCAGGAAGACTGTGATTTGGTTGAGAAGAGAGTTAGATGAACCCTTTGGTGGGCATCTCTTTTCGTCAGAGGCTTGAAGCTCACTACCTACCTCCAGTTCTGTTTGCCTAATTGAGGTGTTCTGACTTCAGAGAAGGTTGGCTGTTCCATTTTCAATTCGAGGGGCATTTGATTTGAGCCCAGGAGACAACACTTAAGTATTTTGTCTATGGTGGGAAGACCATTTTGGTTGAAAGGCTGATGCTGGGGCCTTGCTGCTGCTGCCTCCTTTTAACAATTGAAATACACTCAGATTTCCCATAACATTGGAAAGTGCAGTTTGAGGGGTTTCTCCAATTGTTTTGCGGGCAGTACCTATTTTACTGTTATGTTCTCTGTACTGGTGAGTAAAAGTCCCTGGTTTTATGGCTCTTCAGATCTTCCTCACTGGTCATCTTAATCTCCTACAAAGAGTTTTCATTTGACTTTTTCCTTTTTGTTAATTTGCTTGGGTGTGAGAGGTGCCATCTTGAAATGACCACCCAAAAGGACTGGAGGAACAAATGTCTGCCCCTTGGCAGCCTGTGACCAAAGTCTATAGGAGTAACCATCAGACACACTCTCTGATTATGAGGCCACGGTCAGTTGTCTGGGGAACATTTTGTCTAAATCATTTGAATCATTGAAGTCAGTGCAGATTTTCATTGTCATTATGTGGATCATGAAGTCCTGACAACTCCCACTGGATGTCAGTAAAGAGTGACTAATGGATCACGGGGTCATTTGGTTAAGTTGGGGAGAAAACTCTGGGCAACCAAGGACAGCGCTTGAGGCGGTCCCCATCTGTGGCCAACCTCTTGCAAATACTGTCTCCCTCTGTCACTTAGGAACTCTGACTCATCAGGGCCTGCCTCCCCAGCCTTATTATAAGAAAACTCCAGACACACAGGCAGGTTTATGCCTCTCCAGCTTTCCCCCTTGCCCTCTGATGCCTTGAGTGGTTGATATCACTATGTCAAGGGAGCAGAGCCTGTGTCTATGAGCAAAGTTGCCACAGAGTGCTTGTGAAAGGCAGTGCCCAGTGTCAACCATGATGTCATTTGAGAGTCAGCAGCCCAGGCTGTGCTCTTCATGATGTCACTGCTAAAGTCCCTTGGCTCTCAATCGCGGTTTCTCTTATGCTAGCTTTTTTCATTAATTGTTAATAAAAGAAGAAAGAGGCTCTGAGGATATCTTACCTTTACCTCAAAATACTTCTAAATATTTTACCTTTAGTAACATTGTGGTGTTCCCTGGATGAGGTCTCCTACCTCTCTTTTTCTCTCTCCCATTTCTCTTCCTCTCTGTCTCTCCTGTTCTCTTATCTCTCTCTTCTTTTTCTATATACATTTGCTTTTTAATTGGTCAGAGTACTTGTCACTGCAGAACAGAAATAGGATGTCCAAAGTGGATGATTTTTAAAATAAAAAAATTTTAAATGAAAATTTATCACAGGATCTTGCATGGGAAGGTATTACTACAGGGTATTTTGAAGTCAAAGGTATGTCATCAGAGAGCTGGAATCCGGCTAGGTCAGTCCTCCTAGGTCTATGGAGCCATGGGGCCCCTTTTCTCTATGGGTTCCAATGCAAGCATGTTGTCATGAGATGAGCTAAAAAGCAAGTTAACTAAAACGAAGTCCCCAAGGAGTGTGAATTCTGGGACACCACTTGATGCTGTCCCAACAGCCAAGCTAGAAGCATATTTCATCTTTTGGCAAGCTGCTTTTATCTCTACCTGAGGAAAGATAAAGTACTTTGCTCAGGAAACATAAGCCCTTGTTCCCAGGCCTCATGCCTCTCAAGCTGATGGACAGGTGTGGAAGGAATGCATTTGTCAGCAGGAATTAGTTGGTGCCCAGGCACAAATGGAAGTCATGTTCTTATCCCTCCTCTCTCAGCTTTGGGGAAAAAACGATGGTGGAGGGGGACGCTACGTGGGGAGAGGGGTGCAGAAGAAGCTGTCTCATTTTCAGCCAGCTGTCACTTGTCAACAGATTCCAACAATGGCATCTGGCTCAGTGAACATGGAAGCCAGGAATGTGCCTAATAATGGGGGCAGAGTGACCAGCGGGAGGCAAGGTAAACCTTCACTGCAAGTCAGGAGCAAGCTGCAGGGACTTAGCTTGCCCTGGATATATCCACCCAAAGAAGGGTTTTTCCCCACCCTGTACTGTTAATCAGTCATGGCTCCATCCCAACTGTGAGGCTTGGTGTTCCCTTTGCTTCTGTTTCCAGACAGATGGCTTTTCATGGCAAGCAGGTGGCTAAGACAGGAATTTAGAGACCTAGTTAACCTGGAGTACCAACCACAGGCTTGGCCAAATGCATTACAGTTCAAGAGGATGCTGTATTGCTGTTGCAAGTGATGTTAGAGATATATCTTAGCTCCTGTGCAAGGATATGCAGGATATAACAGGCAAAAAGCAAAAACCATAAGACAGTATGTACAATACATTTACATTACCATATTGGTATTCTCTATTCTTTATTTTTTAAATATGTGTTTGAAAAAAAAAGAAAAGAATGGAAAGCAGTACACCCAAGATTTAAATCGTCATTATTTCTCAAGGTGGTATTTTTTTTCTGGTGGTTATTTTTCTTTGAGGTTTTCTGTTTTCCAGACTTTTTTCTTTCCCTTAATGGTTTATGATCACTCTAATTCTAGCAACCTCTACCTATATCCATAGTCCATATCCATCCATACTTTTCTCTAGGGTTGCTGTACAGGGCGGGTAGGCAGGCATCGGACCAGCACTGATTTAGAAGCAGTAAGTGAGGTCTGAAATCCGTCTCTTGATTTAGTTGCCAAATTATCCCTGGACTATGTCTTCCCAGATCAAAGGGAACATTTTTCTAATTTATCTCTGCAGATAAATTTTTCTAATCTGTGTGATAACAATGTAGTAACACTGGATTTCTTGCTGCAGCCATGTATGTGTGTGTGTGTGTGTGTGTGTGTGTGTGTGTGTGTGTGTTCATGTTAATCATTTTGGCCATTCCATTTGATGACCTTGTTGTATTTATAAAGGGTAATTATTCCTCACTCCAAATGTGGCAGGAGCCTTAGTACTCTAGTTGAGAGTTCGGAAATGGCTTTCTGGAGGGGTAAGTAAAGTTTAAGAGTCTTTCAAAAAGCCACTTTGAAAAGGGCCTGACTACTACTCTTTTATGAGCTTAAATCCATATTTCCTATATTTCCTAGGAATCAGAATAGGTTGGGGGAGAAGCAAGAATATGTGACTTTGAAATGTCAGTAACAGACACAGACCAGTAAAAGGCCCAAGTAACCCCCTGGGGCCAAGAGGATGCAGGCAGCCTTCATTGTTTCAAGAGACAGTGATGGTGCCACCAGCAGTGTGAAATCAAGGGACACCATGACCATGTGGCTATTCTGGGGGGTGGAAGATGATCAAATTCTTTCATCATCTTTCCAATCTGTATCTCTTTGTATAGTCACAACTTTGTGATATCGAAGAAAGTAAACTAGCTCAGCAGAGAGAACAGTTAGCATGAGATATCCAACAAGTATGAAATCATGGAACCAAGTGGCTCCCAGAGTTCTTTCCTCTAGTCAGAGAAAAGTCTGATGAGCTGCAAGGACTCTGGGTACCAGGGCCCAGAGCTCTGATGCACATGCGAAAGGCAGGCTTACTCCAGAAATAGTATCTCTGACCCCAGAGACTGGGGAGGCCTTGTTTTAATTTCAGGGTTGGAATAATGACAGTTTTATGAACAACCAAATAGTTATTCTGGGTTCTTCTCTTGAGAGTGTGGTCTGAGACCTTGACTTGTGTAGTCTAAGTGTGTAATAACGTCTGATTGTGCTCTCAATGATCCTGTGACAGCCTTCACTTTGATTTCTATTTTGGAACCCCCTCCTAACTGGGAGCACCTAAACATAGGCCCTAGTGGGGCAGAAATTAGAAGCAGCATTATCTCAGGGCATTCTGGGGCCAAGCTGGTCAACTCCTCACTCTCAGCTCAGTGAAAAGAAACAAAAAGTCACCCCCGACATTTTGGGGATGATAAAAGGAGCTACCATTTGGTAGCAGAGAGATTGCTCCAGGGTGCCTTATGAACAGTTCTAGAATTCTCCAAGATATCGCTAGAATTGGGGTGTTGGGTAACATGGAGCAGAGGAAATGCACAGAACTGGATTTACGGCAGCTCCTGGGTAACCTCAGGTACAGCATTGTCCTTCTATCTCCAGTTCATCACCGGACAAAAAGCTTTAAAACCAGAAAGGAGTGCTAATTGTTTTTCCCTCTCTTTGCAGAATAAATACCTCCAATTTTTACTGATAGTAGGGTCTTCAAAATGTTAATGGTGAAATTGTGTTCCCCTAATAGAGTGGCCTCCAAAAGTAAATACAGGGCTGCAAGGAATATCAAGAGGAGTGATCCCTTGATCAGTGGTTGACTATGGAAACCAAGCCCTTTGTGTTCGAACATCAACAGGATAGGATGGCCTTGGTCTCAGTCAGTGGTTGGGGTAGACAGGACATCAGGAGTCACGGACGAGTCTCTCTATGAAAGAATCAGGTGTTTGAGGCCCAGAAACAATAGACACAAGTCCATGTTGTGGGGGGAGGGTATTTTTTGTATTACTGTGGTTGATGAATCTAAAACTATACAAAGTATTCCACTTTAGAACTTAGATTTGATCTTACTCTCTCTTGAGTGTAATTAGGTAGAGATTAACTCAGTTTCAGTGCTCACCAGAGACGTATAGGTATTGAAACTCCCAAAATTAATTCTGAGCCATTGGGTTCAGAGATAAAACCCTGGGCCACAGCCCCTGGGGTTTCCCATGGCGGCGAGGGGGAGGGGATGCGCATTTAAGAATGGCCATGCTGAAGAGTCCTTGAGAACACAGATTTGGAGTTTGGCATCTGGATTGCAATCCTGGCCTTAGTAATTAGTAGCTATGTTAATAGTTGTCTAACTTTAGCCTCTTTGTTGCTAAATGGTGGGGGGGAAGAATATAGTATTTCTCTATAGTAAGTACTTATAAGAAGTAAGCGATCTCATGGTAAATTCCCAAGGAATGGAAGCTAGGATTACAAGAGAGGATCCTATATCAATCCTGAGACCAAAACACTAGGATCATTGCTAACCTATTTTAAAACTGTAAGCTTGTACCACTTCATTCCTCTCACCTATTTCTAAAACAGGTCTTGAGGATATAATATACAGCATAGGGAATATAGTCAATAATAGTGTAATAACATTGTATGGTAACTACACTCATTATGAGGATCAATTTGTAATGTATAAAAATATCAAATTACTATGATGTACACCTGAAACTAATAGGATATTGTATGCCAATTATACTTCAATTTAATAAAACCCACACACTATGAGCAAACCCAGCAGCAATGAAGCAGAGAAAAGGGGGCTAGCTGACTGCTAGGATGTGGGTGTTGGGTCAGAGGCAGGTAAACCAAGACTGTGGTAAAAAAAAAAAAAAAAAAAAAACCAGTGAGAAGCTAAGTACATCTAGATGCAACAATGTGGGTGGACAGAGCAGGGGAGTGTGCAAGGTAGCAGAAGTCTTGGATCATGTGCTGTATTAGTATCTTATTGCTGCTATAATAAGTACTACACATTTAGTAGCATAAAGCATCACACATTTATTATCCTACAGTTCTGGAGGTCAGAAATCTGAAATGAATTTCACTGTGTTGAAATAAAGATGTTGGCAGGGCCACACTCCCTCTGGAGGCTCTAGGGAAGAATCCATTTCCTTATCTTTTACAGGTTCTAGAGGCCACTTGCTTTCCTTGGCTCATGGTCCCTTCCTCTATTTTAAAAGCAGCAGCACAGCATTTAAATCTCACTCTCTGTTTCTATCGCCACATCGCCTTCTCTCTTCTTCTGGGCTCAGGATGGAACTCTGATGGATGGCACTAGACAGAAATCACTTCCTTTTTTTTTTTTTTGTTAAGACTTACTGATTTATTTATTTCAAAGAGATAATGCGAACAGGGGGAGGGGCAAAGGGAGAGGGAGAGAGAGAATCCTCAAGCATCTGTGCTGAACATGGAGCCTAACATGGAGCTCGATCCCAGGACCCTGAGATCATGACCTGAGCCAAAATCAAGAGTCGGACACTTAAACAACTGAGCCAACCAGGTGCCCCAGAAATCACTTTCCATTCAAAGGATTTCTCCAAAGCATCTGTTTCCAGAGCAACTCTATGAGGAACATGGGGAAGGCTAGAAAATTAGGTCCCTGTTAGCTTCTCCATCTTATGTCTTATACCATCACCCCTAAACCAGGCACTCTGACATTTTATCTATGATCAACTGTATTTCTTGAAAGATCAAATTAAGTCTAATTTTAAATGGAAAGAAGGGCAGGACTCTCTTTACATTTCTACTTAAGAAGATATCCTTCTTGGTTCTGTTCTGCCTGTGGAGTAGAGTTTTTTAATAGCCAGATCCAAGGCAGGATTTAGAAGCTGATGAGTGGTACAGAGACAAAGAGCTTTTTGATAAAAGGGCTTTTATTGGCCTCCCATCAGTTAGCTGATTTTTTTTTTCTTTCTTTAAATAATATGACAAACGAGCAGTCTGATAAGGTTGTGTTTGGTATGGTTTCATGAGTTGACATAATCAAAAGGCATTTCCACTTGGCAGTACACAAGAAAACCATCCAAGGTGGATTAACAAGAAAAGTATTTAATTAGCAACTCAGGTGAGCACTGACTCTTGAGAAAGTGGATTTTAAGATTGGAGGGAAGACCAGAGACCCTACCATGGTTGAGTCAGTGGCAGCTACCATGGTTGGGTGGTCAGCCAGAGACAGAATCCCCCATCCTTTCCTGCTGCCCCTGTATGAGGACTCGCTGACCATGCACCTGAAATGGGATATAGATGAGTTCTGACTTTGCTACAGCCCACCTGTCAATGTCAAGGAAAAATGATTGCTTCTTTGGTTCCCTCCAGTTCTCATGAAATAAACATCACCTGGCAATTCCTTTGAGATTGATTAGTCACTATTTCGTTCCCTTGGGTCCTTCTTTCTGAGTTAATCATTATTCTAAACAATGGCAGCATTAATCAGAATGAGAACAGTTTTTAGTCATTAGCAGCAGAACCAAGTTTTGTGCCTGTTGGAGGTCCCTTTATCAAACGAGCATGAAGATCAGAAACTCATTCTACAGTGGGTACTCTTTCCAGGAGAGCCACATGTGCCCGTGTTAGAGTGTGCCTGTGGGAAATTTAGTTTTGGATAGTTTTCAGGGGTCATCTGCAAGGCAAGGCTGAAGAAGTTTGTTCTGGTAGAACTCCAAGACCTTTGCTCTGGGTCAGCGGTGTCTTTGACTTCCATATGTATTGACTCTGGTGCTATTAGTAGCTGCAGAGGCAGTCCAACTATCTTGGGTCAGTAGAAGGGTTTTAGATCTAGACAGACTTAGGTTCAAGTATGTGCTTCAGCACTAACTGGTCATGGGACCTTGGGAAATCTTTAACACAAGAATAAATATCATCATCCATGTGCATTCCTTTCAGATGGTGCCTGATACATAGTAAGTTCTCATAAATGGTAGTTTAAAAACTGAGATCCCTGAAATTGTTTTAAAATTTTCATGAGACTCCAGTCTGTTTTCTGGGACTTTTGAACCATGGAGTATATCCTGAGGGGCAGAAACAAACCAAAGAATGTCATAAATGCCATTCAGGTGAAGAGATGGCTGGAATGCTCCCTACTCTCAAAGTGAGTCACCATCAGAGTGGCAGGCTTGCGTATAAACAGGCTCCTGCAGGTGCCAAATGACACACTTAGCTCATTTAATTACTGTTAAGTTTCATCTCCTAGTGATGGCCAAGGTCCTAAATCCCTGAGAACTTTATACCATCCATATTCCTGGGCCATCTCTTCTCTAGAGACCCAGAGCTGACCACTGGGGAGACTAATCTTGCACCTTTAGTGTAAAACGTGGACCAAAGTCTGCTCCTTGACCCCATTCTCCTGGGTTAACAGCATGGCCTTGGCCTGACTCTGTGTAGGGTTTTGAGAAGAGCAAGATGAAACCACTAACTCCAAATCTTCTTCCCACTTCTTGGTCCCGTCTGCCTTTCCAGAGGTCGTGGGGCAAAAACTGGAGGAAGCCTTCAGGCCAGAAACAGCTCCAGACACTGTCACTGGGGAGGCAAACTCACAGACGAGCGAGGGGTCTTAGTGCCATCTGCCAAAGACTTCCCACCAACGCATGATGTCTTCGTTTAAGACCTCACTGAATGCAATGACCTAACACAAATTCTGGGAAAATAAAGATGCTGTTATATGTACACATCAGAAAGACACACATTTCCAAAATATTAAAGTGGAAAATGTGTATTGTAGAGTCACAGAACTACAACATTGTTCTGGGCCCATGTCAGAGCACCTTTTCCTTATTATGCCATCTCATGCTTAGGAAACACTCTGGAGGGTTCTCATGTGCTATTTAAATGGCCAAGAGAGAAAACTCAGAGTTTTCAAATCTATTAAATCTATTTCTGACTTCACTGACAATATTCAGAGCTCACCTTGCATAGGCAGACATGAGAATTCTTCTCTTGAGAATAGAGGCCTTTGGGTGGCATGGAATAGTATTTGTCATATACTTCCAGGAAACATGAACCCTTGGCTGTGGGTTGGGTAAGATGTTTTAAACAAACAGAATTTTGGCTAACACTGCCCATGAGTGCCTAGCAATCCTGCCTTCCTCTTCCCTGCATCAAACTTAAGGTGACGTTCGGGTTGGCAGCAGCTTGGCTCAGCCATCATGTTCGAATTCCACTATTTCTGGCCTGAGTTTGCTTTTTCTGGCAGACTCGAGCCAAGTCCCAAGGAAACATATCCATGGCTTTCAAAATTATGGGCAAAATTGGGCTGGCAAGAGGTGTGGGGGCAGAGGAGGGAGGGGAAGGGGAGAGCATCCAGGGTAATTGCTGTGAATGGCCCAGTGATGACGGTCTACATCCAGGAAGTAATTTCATGGGGTCTCTGCTCACTCACTTCTGGTTTGGCTCTCCCAGCTCCCCCAGGCTGGGCACAGAGCAGTGCTTTTTATAGACTGTAAGTCCATTGTGAGGTTATATATCCTAGCAGTTTGTCAAACCGTGTTTTATTTTTCATGGTGGGACCACAGAGGCACACTCTCACATTTGTTGGTGCCTTCCTCCTCCACACTATCCTTGAATAATCAAGAAGGACTGTACCCCCAAGCTGTTCATAGGAAGCTGTCTTTCTTCTGGGCCCAGGGAGCCATATGCCCCTGGCTGAGGGTCCCCCAGCCCATCCTAATGTTGTGGGAATGAAGGAGGCATGAGGATACAGCCCTTCCTGAAGGGTGATGTAAATCCAAAAGGTTCTATGGACTTTGAGCCCGGCCAAAGGAAACCTCAACAAATCAGTGATCCCTTGCTTTTTATTAGATTCCCTATAAACAACTAAGCCACAATTGTGTGGGAATCAGAGGACTGTAGGCTGTTTGATGGTTAAGAACTTTCCTCCAGTGCTGATGCCAAACAGTTGGAGCCTGTTCTCATAATGCAGGCTTGATTAGCCTGGTTCCCCCTCTGACTTCAATGTTTTGTTGAGGGAAGGAAGTCTTCATGGCCAGAGGAAGTGTAATTAACAGAAAGATAATGTACACCCATCTTATCAGTGATGATAATAGGCCTGGTTGCCGATTTTTTTCCAGTTAGCCACCATGTTCTGCCAGCAGGGCGTTCATAATTCCTCCTTCATTCCATTATCTATGTGTTTGGGCTTCTAGTCTTTCCCTCCTCAAATCCATCCCAAACACCCTAACCAGGCCATTCAGCCTGGAGAGATATCTTAGCCTCTTGCCCCCAAACATTCCATAGCTCCCTGTTTCCCGAGGGTAAAATCCTAACTTTGTATATGCCGTCCGAATCCCCGCGCAGTGTGGCCTTGAGCCGTGTGGCTGCCATCATGCTCTGTGTTGCTTCTGTGAATACCAGACCAGATGCCTGCCTTGCCACACCTCTGCTCAGAATGGCCTCCCTTGTCTGGACTTCCTGAAATAACGCTCCGTTCAACTCCTCATCCCTCGCAGAGCATCCGTGACAGCCCCAACCCAGCCTCTCTCTCCCCTCCTTCTCCCTCCCACTCTCCCAGAGCTCCTTTAACACTTGTAAACCGGGGACTTATTTTTCGCCCCTTGATAGC
>JAQQSY010001472.1:0-14357 GCA_028646535.1 Procyon lotor | reverse complement strand
AGTCAGTGCGGAAGCTCATTAGTAGCTGCTGCACGTGGCTTTTCTGACCTTGGGGTGGGGCAGGGAGCAGTGTCCCCTTTGGACAGGAAAGAGCACCATTTCAGTTGAAGTTCACTCCCCGATCAGCAGCACAGCTGAGCTGCCCCCCCAAATCCTGTGTGAGTAACCCGAGAGGCCCCCTCCTGGGCTCAGCCTTGCCACCTTGAGAAAGGCCATCGGAGGGCAGGGAACGTCTATGCAAGGCAGCTGTGCTCTAAGAACAAAACAGTACCACGGGAATGGACGGAGGAGGCTTGGGCACCATCCAAAGGGAAGCCCATCCTTTCAAAACCCCCATGAGCCTCACATGTGACGCCTGAGGTCCCCCGTCTGTGTGCGTACTTCCCAAACGTCCCCGGACTCGAAACATAGACATGAGAATGTGTGTGCTCCCATTCCTTCCCACTGGGGCAACTCAACTGAAGAGGGTGATAGGGCCAGGGGGGATGGGCGTGGGGGCCGCGGCTGCTTCGGGTGCCCCCCCCACAGCCCCAGAGCTGGGGGGATCAGTGTGGGTCTTTGCTGTGCGTGAGCTAGCCCAGGTCTGTAGCTGGGAATCCCTGGATTAGAGCATCAATGTTAGGTAGTATGTTAGTCTGTTTTGAGAACGTTGGTCAAATTTCTTCATTTTGCAAATGGGAAATGGAGGCCTTGAGAGTTCGTCACTTGCCTGATCCCCACTGTGATCCCGCCACCCTCCCAGCCCCCGTACTACTTCTGTTGCTCTAGTTATCATTTCAAATGGGAGGTACAGCCACTGCCTCTGTCCCCCATACACATTTCCTCTTACTCAGCAGCCAATCAGCTACTTTCCAGAAACTTCTGTGGAAGGTCACTGATAATCTTACTAAACCTTCATTCTTTGTGCACTCTCCGTTTATTTGACGGGTCCTTCCCCACCCCTGGGAGTTCTCCCTAAACTCCTCTGATGCCTTGCTTTCCTGCTCCCATACTTCTTGGCCTCCTTCCCCGACTCTTCTTGTCCTGATACTTGACTGTGCCGAAGCCCCAAGGTTTTCACTCCACGCTCTTTCAGAGAACGTGCATCACAGGTATAAATATCAGCTGGGCCTTCTGTAGTTTCTCTGATTTTTCGCTTGTGTCCTTCTCCCTCAGCCGACTCCAGCTTACCTGCGTGTCCCATCATTAGCTCATGGATAACCCCTCCGGGTAACCTCGGCCCCTTCCCAAAATGCCCCATTTCTCCACGGCACCACCTTCCTCTCCTCCGTCTCAAAGCCTCAGTCACCCTTGACAACTCTCCTTGTCAACCAATATGGTTAGTTGATCATAAAACATTTTCTTGTGCATCTGGGTGGCTCAAGTCGGTTAAGCATCCGCCTTCAGCTCAGATCACGATCCCAGAGTCCCAGGATTGAGTCCCACATCAGGCTCCCCGATCGGTGGGGAATCTGCTTCTCTGTCTGACCCTCTCCCCTCTCATGCTTTCTCTCTCTCAAATAAATAAGATTTAAAAAAAAAAAAATCATCCACGAAACTGTGTGTGTGTGAATATCTTTGCTTACTTATTCTCACCTTTTTGTAGCGTACTCTTCTAAAATTGTTCTGTTCCCATTTAAGGACACATTTAAAATGCACATTTAAAATGTTGCTAGCCCTTGCCAAACTGTCCTCTGCAGAGATAGTTTCACATGGGCTCTTATCGACAGTATGTATGTCCCCATCTCTCCACATCACGGGTCCGAGATGTTTTTTCCTGCTTCTTGATCTAGGAGATACAGTTGTAGCTCTTCCTATAGAAACCCAGTAAGCAGAAGTTCCCCTTTGGGTTTCATTGCATAAAACCAAATGTGACCCAACTGGCCCTGTACCTTGCAGCAAGGAAGCTTCCTTATGAAGCAAAAGCCCTGTGGCTTCCCTCGTGGTCAGGGCTTCCGGAGGACGTGCCTTGTTGGTTCGCTCGTGAAAGCAGTGGTTATCCTTTGTATATGAGAGAGGTAATAGTTTGATATTAAATTGAGCCTCTTTCCTATTCTTTATCTCTTGCCTCTCCCTACCACTCTAGCCGCAGGGAGGGCATCATATATGCATTGTCCTCAGGAGGGAACATAGAGAGATGTAATAGCTTAAATTCTCAGCTTTGGAACTACACAGTCTTCTGTGATTCTGGAGTAGAGAGGAAAGTCTTGAGAGGTCTTGAAAGCCATGGCACTCCATGCAAGAGTATTGGGATAGCATTGTGCTTGGGTTTTGTTTCTTATTCTAAAAGTGTACCTTTGAATTATTTTTTTTTAAGATTCTATTTATTTATTTCACAGAGAGAGACACAAGAGAGGGAACACAAGCAGGGGGAGTGGGAGAGGGAGAAGCAGGCTTCCCGCCAAGCAGGGAGCCCAATGCAGGGCTTGTTCCCAGGACCCTGGGTTCATGGCCTGAGCCAAAAGCAGATGCTTAATGACTGAGCCACCCAGCTGCCCCTAAATTTTTTTTTAAAGTAATCTCTATACCCAATGTGGGGCTTGAACTCACAACCCTGAGATCGAGAGTTGTGTGCTCTCCCCACTGAGCCAGCCAGGTGCTCCTACCTTTACGTTTTTGTGGGGGTTTTTTCTTTAAGATTTTATTTATTCATTTGACATAGAAAGAGGGATCACAAGTAGGCAGAGAGGCAGGCAGAGGGAGGGGGGAAGCAGGCTTCCCGCTGAGCAGAGAGCCCGATGTGGGGCTTGATCCCAGGACCCTGAGATCATGACCTGAGCCAAAGGCAGAGGCTCAACACACTGACCCACCCAGGCGCCCCTACCTTTATGTTTTAAGAGCCAAAATTCTGGGGAACTTAGCATACATGCCACACCATCATCACAGTGCATTTTGACATAACTATTTATTTTCCATTTTAAAAGAAAGAGGGTCTTGATTGTCAGGTAGGAAAGGAAAAACTAGAAATATGACTTGGCTTAGAGGCTGAAGGCCACTGAGAAGAAATCCAGAATCCCACCACTCTGGGCTGAGCTCTCTGGGGGGTATAAGAGACACCCCCCTAAGTTTGAGGGAAATCCTGATCTAGAAGCCATTTCCCTGGCTTGCCTCGATCAACCTAGGAGACCGCAGGCCCCATCGAGAAGCCTGGAGGAGACAGAAACAAGGCGCCTGAGGAAGAAGAAACAGTATCTGAGGGTGTTGTCCGAACAGACAGGGTTAGGGGAGGGTGCGCCCCACAGAGCCCCTCACACCCCATCATGGTCAGATGATGGCTCCCAAGCAGTCTGAGTTCTCAGAGCTAATGAAAGGGCCAGCTGGTTGGAAGACCCCTTGCGCTGGGACAACTGTGATGCAGGAAGGGTGGCCTATGGCTATGAAAAGCAGAGAACAAGAGTAGTGATTACCTAAAGCTGCTAGTCATTTCCAGAAGATAGGAAACTAAACTGAGTTAGCGAGACAGCTCTCTATTGGGAGAAAATGGGGGCACGTGAGCTCAATTGAGTCCTGTTAAAAAAGATTAAAAGGGGGCGCCTGGGTGGCTCAGTCGTTAAGCATCTGCCTTCGGCTCAGGTCATGATCCCAGGGTCCTGGGATGGAGCCCCACATCGGGCTTCCTGCTCGGTGGGAAGCCTGCTTCTCCCACTACCATTCCCTCTGCTTGTGTTCCCTCTCTCGCTGTGTTTCTCTCTGTCAAATAAATAAAATCTTAAAAAAAAAAAAAAAGATTAAAAGAACATTAACCTCTCATCTGCCAGAGTCCAGAGTCACAAAACAATCCACATCACAAGTGAAGAGGAGAACTAAGAGCTTGTCACCGTGAACTTGACATGGTGCTTCCAGCCAAGAGCATGGCTGGACTAAGCCAGCCACTCTACCTCTTGCTTCCCTTGATCACCACTGCTACGCTGGACGCATGTCCAGCCATGGAACTAACTGACTCTCCAGAAGGGACTGAACTTGGAGCCTTGGCCACATCTACAGTGCCCTCTACCCAGTGAAGCTAAGCCAGAAGAGAAAGACGACCACCAAATCTCTGCCATGAGGTCCCAAGATTTAGTCCGAGACGTAGGCAAATTCGAGGAAACATGATTGGATTCCAACAATGGCCTTTATCTCTACAGTTTAGGCAGTCGTAGGCCTTCCCGGCTGGGGCCACCAAAAAGCTCCCAAGGCTGACCATGAAGCAGGTGGCACTCGTACGGTCTACTATTCAGTCGTAAGCAAAGACCATCAGAGTCCCCAGCCTCGGCCTGTTGTTCCTCTGCCTTCTCCCCACCCTCTTCTTTGCCTTGGTGCTTCTTTGCCTTGGTGCTTTAAATTTCTTACTTGGTGCTTTAAAATCAACACATGTGCTACTTCCTCTGGAAATCGTTCCCCAAGCCTCACCTCCCTCCTTCTCCGAGCTGGGTGGAGCTCTCTCTGTGCTCCCACACTCTGCCTCTCATACAGTAGGCACTTACTTGGTAGGTGCTGGTCGAATGAATGAGTCTTTTGGGAGAGCAGACACTCAAATCCAAAACAGATTTTTTTTTTAAAGATTTTATTTATTTGACACAGAGAGAGATCACAAGTAGGCAGAGAGGCAGGCAGAGAGAGGGAGAAGCAGGCTCCCCGTTGAGCAGAGAGCCCGATGTGGGGCTCGATCCCAGGACCCCGAGATCAAGACCTGAGCCGAAGGCAGAAGCTTTAACCCACTGAGCCACCCAGGCGCCCCAAAGCAGATTTTGGTAAGAGCTATCAGCCTTGGGAGTAGAGCTAAAGTGTTTTCTGGTGGAATGAGGCCGTAAATAGTATTTCAACTAGGAGCACAGAGCCCAGAGTTTTCAATGTTCATGTGTGATGAAAGGCCCGGGGCCTCGCTTGTGTTACCTGTTCTTTGGATTACAAGTGTGTAGAAGGACAGGCAGGCATCGTGTCCTAGGTAGAAGCGTGTCTTAGGGGGTGAAGATGATGTCTGACATTCTAGAAACTCCTGCTTCTAACACAGCCCGCTAATGGCTGGAGGCCCCTTCTCCGACCAGGCAGCTCTGGCCCCAAGAGTGTGCCAAGCAGACAGCATTGATGCTAAAGAGGTTAGCTGATATCCCTGCGATATCAGGGTTCACCTTTCAGTCTTCAAAAACAAGGCACTGAGGGGCACTGGGGTGGCTCAGTTGGTTAAGCGTCTGCTTTCAGCTCAGGTCATGATCTCTGGGTCTGGGGATCCAGCCCCTTGTTGGGCTCCCTGCTCAGCAGGGCGTCTGCTTCACCCTCTCCCTGTGCTCCTCCCCTCCCACCCGGCTCACGCTCTCTCAAATAAATAAATAAAATCTTTAAAACAAGAACAGCAACAACAACACAAAAACGAGGCGTTGTGATGGGATTTGGGTGACATTTGACGGTTGTCTGGTGGAACAGGGGTCCCAGCTGAGGCCGAGGTGGAGAATCCCATCATCCCTGGGTCCAGACAGCCCTCTTTCCATACAGGTCCTGGGAGCCTTTTAGAGAAATCCTAAGAGAAGTGGCAGAAGGCTGGGCCTAGCTCAGTGGGGAGGGATTTGGAATTCAGAGGGGTTTTTTGGTTGTGTTTCTGTTACTTTTCGCTTCTTGGCCTAGCCCTGCAGGGTTCAAGTTCTAATCCTAGTGCGGGAATCCGGCATAAAGAAAGCCGTCCTTCTCTCGGACCATCCCCCAAATTAACCTCCCTCCGCCATCAGGGTTGGCAGCAGCGCCCAGGGCTCTGGGTAGTGCCTGGCGAGGGGCAGAGGCCCGGTACCCACGACAGCATGGCTGTGACCTCTCCCAGGCACCCGGTGGAGCCGACGGTGGTCTCAGCAAAGGCAGCCTGCCAGGGGACCGTGGTGGGACACCGTCACACAACCTAGCAGGACCAGAGGCAGGCAGGGGTGAAGGGGGGCAGGAAAAGGAAAATTGATGGCGGGCATCCCATGTGTATGACCAGATTTATTTATGAGCACAAGAGAGATACCTTCCGAGAGTTCCAGAAATACCTGTCTGAGGTTGGGGTCATTCCGCAGAAGTGCAGGGCGAGAGGCAGGAAAATTCTTGTGCCCCTCCCCCCGCAGGGATAAGGCACGGGAAAACACGAGAGGCGGTTTTCCTTTGGTCCCTCTCCTCTTGAGCCACGTTCTTCCCCCACCCCTGGCTACTTTTTAGCCAAGACTCAGAACTGAAAAACATTTCTTCAAAGGCACGTAAATGTTTTCAGCCAGTATGGAGAGTTCCCAGTTGTACATAGCTGCAAACCACAGCCGCCTCCCGCCGGCATCTACTCGGCTTTGAACTTGGGGGAGGAGAGGAATGCACTTCAGGGCTACGGCTCCCGGGAAGGGACACCGTGGCTCAGACTGTCACCGTGGAGCCAAGTGGCCGCCTCCACGGGCTCCCACTCACCATCTCTCCCTGCACAGCCCAGGCAGACCCGAGTCCCGGGGTGGTCCTGGAGCCCCACGGTGTCTCCCGGCAGCCTTTGGAGTGTGACTGCGCAGACCTGCCATGCGTTCCCCGGGGATGGTGACAGCACCACCTTCTATCCCGCCTTTCCGCCAAGGAGCCAAGGGTCTTCACTTCAATTGCTCAACTTGGGGCGATTTTTCTGGGCTGCAAGTCCTCGTCCAGTGTGAATACGCAAGACAGAGCCAGGAGCGCAGGTGTATTGATGCCGCTCCAAGGAGGCCGTGTGCCCCAGCTCTCTGCAAAATCTCATCTGGGTTTTATTTTGCAGAGGCCATGGCCCTTTTCTGTGTAACTAGGGAGCTTTTGGGAGCCTTGCTCTCAGCGAGCAAAGAGGGTAGAGGAGGATAGGGTCTGTGTCTGGGGTCACGGGGCTGTCTACACAGAGGACACGAGCCTCACTCCACCCCAAGGTTTCTAGGTTAAGTGTCGCCCGCTGGGCTGGGCCAGAGGGCTTTCCACTTGGCCTGCTGGCCTCCCAGTTGAAAGGTCAGAGAAGGAGCTGACCTGTGCCCTCAGACCCACTTCCCTCTGAAATTGCTAAGCCAGAACCTTGGGATCCCTTGGCTGTTGCTGGTGGACGACATCTTTGTGAGCGCCAGGGGCTCAGGGTTAGAAACTGACCTCACCACGCCTATGCACGCACCCCTGCAAATGGTGTCGTTTCCAAGGATCCCGTTTTAATTCAGTTCCTTTTTTTTTTTTTTTAAGATCCTATTTATTTATTTGACAGAGAGAGACACGGCAAAAAGAGGGAACACAAGCCGGGGGAGTGGGAAAGGGAGAAGCAGGCTTCCTGCTGATTAGGGAGCCTGATGCAGGGCTTAGGTCACTTTTGATGTTCTTTGAAAACTATCATCTTAGTCCTAAAATACTTACGGAAACAAAGTTTAATTTTTTGTAAAGCATTTGGCTCGATAGGGGGCAGATGAAGGAAAGGGAGGACCTGCTTCTCTGGTCAGGCAAATCCACCACATCAGGAATCCCTGGGACCCAAGGGGCTGGGGTAACAAGGTGCCACGGGGCGTGGGACACAAGCCAGTGTGCTGGAGCCCACAGTGTTTTTAATCTTCCGTCTGGCTGGGTTTACTGAAGACCAGCTCTTCCAAAACAATAAGCCGCGGCAGTTGGGGGCCAGGGTGGGGGGGTCCTGCCCTGTGCTTGTCTGACTCAACTCCATTCAGGCATCTGCCTAACTTAGTGCAGAAAAAGGGAAAATGCAGGATTGGCATCATCGTTGGGCATCTTTTGTTCCTCAGACGCCGCTGAGAAAGGCCTCAAGCCAGAAGAAGCCAAGTCCTGTGAGGACAACAGTCTCTGTGACCCAGGCAGGGGGACGATGGCCCTGGCCCGCTCTGGAACGCCAGCGTGGAGAAGAGGCCACTCTTCAACAGGCTCTGGGGTCTTGTCTGGTGTCGTGGAGTCCCCCCTGATTTCTAGGTGCTCCCCAGCTATGCCTCAAAAGAAGGCCTGTCTTCAAAGCCTGAGCAGGGGTGGGTAGGTAAGGGACCCATTGCCCTTCCCCAGTCCCCTCAGACTTCCCTTTGAGATCTTTACAGACAGTCTGACAGAAGGGTACAAACCTGCGGTCCCTCCTCATTGTCTTTTGATTAGCTGGGAGCCAGTGGGAGACCCGAGTTTGGTGCAGCCTGTGCAGAGGGAGCACCTGTTTCCGGAGAATCTGGGTGGGACTATGGTCTCCATCTCCGTTTCTCCATCAGTATCCAGACCTGGGGCTAGATTCGTCTTCCAGCCCCTCCAGTTTTTTCTGTGTGAATCAGTGCTGGGTTCCTCTGTGGGGCAGGAGGCTACAGTGGGCCATTGGCTTATGCTTCAGGAACTCGTTGGCAGTTGTCCTGGGTGAGGCCGGAGGACATCCTCTGGGTTCAGAAAGCCCTGCCTAACCTCTACTTGAAGGGTTCTTAGGATGTAATTGGGGATGCTGGGAGGTAAATTCCCTCCTGGCCGCCGAGTCTTCCATAGTCAACAGACCACCCTTTCCACAACCCCAAGAAACGCGGTCATTCCTCCCGTGATGCCCCATGTTGAAGGCAGCCTGGGAGGTGCGGATGGTGGGATCAGCACGGGCAGGAAGGAACGGCCGCGTACTTGGCCCAACTTCTAAGGCCCCTGCTAACAGTATATCCTTGCACTAACCACTGGTCCAAGACTGTGCCCTGTCGACTTTGTAATCCATTCCCACCGGCCCTAAATGAATGAGCGACCTCCCAGTACACCGGTCTTTGCCAGGTTTTATTTTCCAGGGAAGGGAATGATCCAAGGCAAGCTGCCTCGTACCCGCCATGGGACTTGGATCAAGTCAAGTCCCTTTTCTGTTACTTCAAAATGATGAGTGAGGAAGGTAGGAGGAGACCTTTTTGCCAGGAGACCTCTAACATTGACCCACTCTGAATTCTGGCTTTAACAGGTCCCAAGCGTGGGAACCTGTTTGTGCCAGGACATGGACTGGGCTGGCATTGTGGGGCACGCACAGCGCCCACCTCTCATCCAGCCAGGACATAGTGCCTCTCTGGGCTGGCATCTGCCAGCCGGGTCTGGGTGCAGCTCCAGCTCAAAGCCCGGAGCCAACACCCATTGGAAACTCCCAGAGGAGGGTGGTTGGTGGGGGTGCAAGCTTCCAGTATTTACTGAAAATCATGAAGGGCTCTGTGAGCAAAAGTCCTAGATCTGACGCTACTGAACAGAGTTCCCACTG
Source organism: Procyon lotor (assembly GCA_028646535.1). Classification (NCBI taxonomy): domain Eukaryota; kingdom Metazoa; phylum Chordata; class Mammalia; order Carnivora; family Procyonidae; genus Procyon; species Procyon lotor. The sequence goes on along the minus strand of JAQQSY010001472.1, from coordinate 5,206 downwards.
AGATGGAGCCTCTGTGCCAAACGAAAGAAGGGATGAATCCCTCAATCTGGTTTTTAGAAAGGAACTCCTTCCTATGAATGAAAACTAGGGCCCGCACCTATGAGAGCTCCTGGCCCATTAAACAGCCCCGTGGGCAGCCTACTGAGCTCATATCATCCGAGGTCCCAGTCTGCGCCCAGTGCAGAATTTCCCTGTCTGGTTGTGGTCACAGCCTGTTGAGCGGAGCCCCCAGACCAGAGAGGGATGCGTGACCCCCTCCTGGAATCCCCCGAGGATACTCGGAGTAAGTCGTCTCCTCCGGGGCAGAAATGAGAGCCGGAGACACAGAGAGACCGCAAGGCTGAGCCAAGAGGCGGCTGAAGCCATACGAGGCGCATTAACTATTAATAATTTCCAGTTGTTTGCTCGCTGGGTTCGGCCGGCTCCCCAGGCCTCCGCAGGCCGGGACTCCACTCTGGCTCTCCAGACCGCCAGGGCTCCACACTAGCGCCCGCCGGGCCCTGCCGGGCCAAGGCGCCAAAAGGAGCCGGGTGTGAGCAGGGTCCCGCATCCACCTGTAGCGGGACGCGGGGCGGCGGCGGGGCCGGGGTGCCTGTCCCTCCCGCGGCGGGGCCCGCCCGGTGCCCCCAGCGCTCCCGGATCGGCCGCTCGAGGCGGGCTGGGCGGCAGCGCGGAGTGGAGCTCGGGCGGCGCACGGCGGGAGCGCAGCGGCCCCTGGCGCCCGGCCTCGCGGCTGGGCCGGAGCGGGTCGGTCCCCGCGCGCCGGGAGGGGCGGGGCGGAGGGCGGGGCCGGGAGCGCGGCGGCCGGCGAGACCCGGACGGCGCGCGGGCAGCCGGCAGGGAGGGCGGCCGGGCGGGCAGTGGCCCCGGCCCGCGTGTGCGCGCCTCGCTCGCCCCGGCCCCCGGCGCGCTAGCCGCCATGGTGGGCCGGCTGAGCCTGCAGGATGTGCCCGAGCTCGTGGACACCAAGAAGAAGGGCGACGGCGTCCTGGACAGTCCGGACTCGGGGCTGCCCCCCAGCCCCAGCCCCAGTCACTGGGGGCTCGCGGCGGCCGGGGGCGGCGGCAGCGGCGGGGAGCGCGCGCCGGGCCCCGGGACGCTGGAGCCCGACGCGGCGGCGACCCCCGCGACCCCGGTGAGTGGCCCCGCTGGGGCGCCTTCCCTTCCCATCCCACCCGCAGCCGGTTCCCCAGGGACGACCGCCAGCCTTGCTGGCCCGCTTCGGGCGCGCCGTCGGCGCCGCCACCCGCCCGTCGGGACGGCGTGGCCATCGCGGGGAGCCCGGGGCGGGAGCGCGGCGAGAGCCTGGCCAGCTGGAGCCGGTGGCTGGAAAATTGTCATCGCCTGGGAGGCGCGGGAGCCCCGGGAGAGGCGAGCCCCCGCCTTCTGTCTTTGGGGTGGCGGCCCCCGGCTGTGGCTCGGCCGCATTCCTGCCCAGGCTGGGCTGGAGAGGGGCCGGGGACACCGTGAAGGAACCCCAGCCTTCTCTGTCCTGCGGGCCTGGCACACACACACCCCTCCCGGCTTTGTCCCCCGCCCCCCCCCCCCCGTGGGGCCTCTCAAGGACCTGCCCCCTCCTGGCTGGTCTTGGGGAGAAGGGTGTGTGTGCTTCAGCTCCCTGATTCAGAGAGCAAGTGGGGCCAGTCTTTGGGGACCGTGTTCATGGTGTGTGGGGGGTACCTTGGAGAAAAGTTACCCCATGAGCCTTGGGCCTCCTGGTACCCCCCATCTCCCGTTACCTAACCCCTGTCTGGCACTTGAAGGGTGGGAGGCTTTTAGATGGGTGGAACCTTTCAAAAAGGAATCATTTTTATTTTATTGCAAAGTTTTTGTTTAAAGAAAAAAACACCTAGTCTTTTTTGCCTTGGGAATCGCTCAGGTGGTGGTGTTTATTGCCTTTACTTAGAGCTCAGGGGAAGCCACATCCTGTCTACAGCCAAGGCTCAAAGTGGGGCTCTCAGCCCCCCACCCCGCCTTCCCCCTTGGGGATGGGTATATACAGCCCTGTCCCCTGGGGTGTAGTCGGTGGCAGTTGCTGTTCCTTAAAGACCTATGCATGTTGATGCGCTTAGAGTTCTTGACCCAGTGACCCCATCTCTGGGACATCAGGGCGCTCTCTCATTCCCATTAAAGCGCAGCACTTCAACTTGGCCTTCAGAACCCTTGCTGTCTGGTCCTTCGAGCCTCGTCTCCCTCAAATACATACATTGGTGTCTCTGATGCTGCTCCTCTACCTCAAATGCCTTTTCCCTCTGAGCCCATCTCTTACAGCTGCCTTTTTGACCTATCAGAGCCCTACTGGCCTTTCAAGCCCAACTTGTCACCTCCTCTGGGAAGTCTTCCTTGATGCTTCCCAGAGCCATGCCAAAATCAGTGGCCTGGTCCCTGTTCCCTGGTGGCACCTTGTTCATGTGTCTGTTGTCATTCCTGATGCCTGTCCCATCTCCAGCCTGCACCTGGGCCAAGGGGTGCCCAGGGAGTGTCTGTTCGGCGGACAGGGAGGAGGGACACAATAAGGCAGGGGCAGGAGAACTGAGAGCTTGTGTGGCTTCCTGGCTGCAGCATGTGGGAGAATTGTCTGCCTCCCCTCCTCTGTCATCCCGCAGCCCCCAGGACTGCCCGAAGGCACTCCCTAGGTCGAGGGTCGAGGGTCGAGGGTCGGTAGCCAGGGAGCTGGGGGCAGAGCAGGGCCCGCTGTCCCTGCTCAGGGGCTGTTTCCGAAAGCTCTGCGGCAGCCAGTGGCCACACCTTCCCCTGCCCCTGTCTACTGACCCCGGATCCCGGCCACAGCCCCTCCCCCAGCCAGGGCTTCTCCAGCCCTCCACCCAAGTTCAGGAGCCGGACTCTGAGGACACTTTGTCCCCCCTCTCCTACCCGGGTCCCCTTTGACTTTGTATTTCCACCCTACACCCTCACTTGACCCTGGCCTGGTAACACGGTAAGAGTCTTAGAGCCTCGCTTCTGAAACTGCTTCCTTCTCTACCCTGGTAGACGTGGGGGCGGGGCCGCCGCCTCCACATCCTGGCCCAAGTGTGGATCCTTCTCTCAAATTAGGCAAAGAAAATGACAGATCGCCAGTAAACCCGGGAACCCAAGGGGCTGTGCCCCATTGAACCCTTACCACAGAAGCCCAATTCCAGTCAAATCAGGGAGAAACTAGCACCTGTGTCTAGGACAGAAATGTCCCTTATTCAGGCTACTTGATGAACTGGAAAGTTCGGAGCCTGGTCCGGGCCAGGAGCCAGTCAGCCTCTAGGGATGCTGTGCTCTGGTTCTTTGAGTTTGCCGAGCTGAGCCGTGGAAGGTGGTGCAGAGAACTTTTCGGTGTGCATCCTACTAGTGAGTCTGCGGCTCCCTCCGTCTCAGTTGGGTGTTCACGGGGCCGTCCCGGAGGCAGGGAGGGCATAGGGCAAGTCCCACTGAATCTTCAGTGTGAAAAAATTTCAGGTACAGTTTTTTCGTTCTGGCCTTTTCTGAAGTGTCACTGAGACCATGACAGGGCTGAGGACACCTCACTGAGGGTTCTGGATGGTGAAGCCCCGGTTCACTGAGGTTTTCTCACTGCCTTGCTGTGGGGGGGGGGGCAACAGCCCGGGGCGGGGGTCTCGTCCCAGGGTCGTGACGCTGAGCTCCTCAGCCTCTCACAAACCCCCAGTGAAGGAAGGAGGCATCCCCTTGGTGGCCCGATAAGGTAACGAGGCACGTGAGGTGACCCAGGCCTCCTGGCTCTCCAGCCAGAGCTCTCCCCATGCTGTGGGGCGGCCTTTCTCCAGTATTATTCCCCGGAGGGGGACACAAATCACGGTCGGGCCCGTCAGCCGGAAGCTCAGAGCCAGGACCTCCAAGGGGGGACCCGGCCTGTGGTCTCACCGCCTTCTCCATTCTCACAGAACCCGGCATCTGTGCCCAGCCCTCTGACCTTTGCCTGCTCACCAAGGCTGTGCCCCCTGTCCTTTGGCGAAGGAGTGGAGTTTGACCCCTTACCGCCGACCGAAGTAAGGTAAATAGAGCAGGCCCGGTTGGATTGGAGCTTTTCATTTCTTCCTTGTTTATTCCAGAAATGAATGCTTGTTGTTGTTGGTTTTTTAATGAGTTCATCACAAAAGTGTGCCAAAGACTACTCATAGTTTGTTGGGTACCATTTTGGATTTCTTTGTGTGTTCTAACCAATTAAATATATAGACACGCCTTGGGGCTGGCTGGCTCAGTCAGTTGAGCGGCTGCCTTGGGCTCAGGTCATGATCTGAGGGTCCCGAGATCGGGCCCCGCATCTGGCTCCTTGCTCTGCTGGGAGCCTGCTTTTCCCTCTCCCTCTGCTGCTCCCCCCACTTGTGCTCTCTCTCTCAAAGAAAAAGCTTAAAATCTCTTTAAAAATTAAAAAAAATATATATAGACACACCCTTTGAGATAAAAACAAGATCATGTTATGTGTAAAGTCCTGTGACTTGCTTTTTGCCCTTTTTGCCTTTGCACATCGGGACCATCCAATGTGTAGAGTTTTATCATAAAATAACTCCTCTTTTCCGGAAGCTGGGTCCCCCGTCGCCTCACCCCTGCTTCAAGGTGCTCTACCCTTGTCTCATATTCCAGTTTCACTGGGCAAATACCTCCCTTCCTTTGGGAATTTATCTCATCCAGGATTACCTGGGGCAGAGATCCACTGAGAGCCTCTGTTAGAGGTCTGTCTCTTCAGGGAAAGGAATTTTACTTTTGGTAGCTGGTGTGGTTTTTTTTGCTGGAGTTTCAGTTCCCTTAATACAAAGGGCCCTTTGATGGGGAACAAAGGCAGCTCACCAGTTTGGAGGTGAGCGGTTCGGTCCTTTATTCCTGCGGAGCTTGTATTTTGAACAAAATGAGGACATGACTCCCCGACCTTAGTACCCACCAGCCTCTTACTTGCTTAAGGGGAATAGATGTTTCCATCATCCAACCGACCCACTGAAAAGAACACTAATTCTTACTCCTAGACCCACAGGTAGGGGCTATGTGATGCTCTATGAAGCTGTAATAATTACTCAATAAAGTGAACTAATGCTTTGCTTACATAAAAAAAAATAATAATTAGCTCCCAAATTACCAAAGAAAGAATTAAAAAAAAAAAGTCAAGCAGCTACTGAGGAACATGGAAGTTAATTTATTTTATGGAAATCAAGATGGTAATTGGCTCTAATTAATAAGGTCAGATCTCCGAGTCTCAGGTTTTTTT